>CABHPP010126500.1:0-41311 GCA_902168425.1 Peromyscus attwateri | reverse complement strand
GGGGAGAAAAGGTACTGTCAGAACTGCCCCCCCACAACCCCAAGACAGGGTTTCTCTGTGTAGCCCTGACTTGTCCTGGAACTCATTCTGTAGACCAGGCTGGCCTTGAACTTACAGAGATCCACCTGCCTCTGCCTCCTGAGTGCTGGGATTGAAGACTTGTGCACCACTGCCTGTCAACTCTCAGCTTTCTTAAGAACTGGAGTGTTTAAAAATTTTTTTCTGGAATATTTCCATACAGTAGAACCCAGGAAAGGTCTGCCCTCTACGAGTTGGCATAGTCATTATCAAACATTTTCTGTGTGTTCATGTTTATGGTATTTTATTGTGAAGTGTAATTTATATAGAGACTTATGTTTACATTTCAAATGAAGGGTTTAATGTTTTTTTTAATTTTTAATTTTTTGGTGCTAATATTGGGGATTTTTTAAAATTGAGGTAAAATATAATATTAAATCATCCATTTAAGCTACTTTTAAATACACAGTTCAGTTAGTTCTGGGTTGTGCCATCTAATCACAAGATCCCATGAAGTCACAGGTGTGATTACCATTTGGGTAGATAGACACCCTAGAACTGGCTCCACCAAGGGAATCTTACTTGAGTCTCCTCTCCATGCACTAGTTTTGCTTGACCTGAAGAAGGCTTTTATCAATGAAGTCGGTATTTATGTCTAACTTCTTTCCAGGGAATCTCTGTGTCATCCATCTGTGTTTCTGTGTTGTTGTATGAAACTTACTGGTTCTTTGGTTGCTGAGTAGCTTTCCATGTGTATACACATTCAGCATGATTCCATGTGTATGCACACCCAACATCATTCCATGTGTCTGCACACACATCATTCCATGTATGTGTATATTCAACACCACTCCATGTGTGTGTCCATTAAACATCATTCCATAGGTATGCACATTCAATGTTTTATTATGATGGATTTTTTTCTTTAATTTTGCTCTTACGAATAAAGATGTTTTGAAAATTCCATACACATTGTATTGGGCACATAAACATACTTCTCTTGTGTGAATTCCAAGTAGAAGTCTTGTGTTGTGAATTAGGGACAATTAAGTGTCAGTCTGTAACTCTGACGTCACCTACCTGACTGAATTATTTTGTCTTACAACTTCTTTCCTTGATCTCAAGCAGTTTACTCTTTCATCACATCCAGTCTTTGCATCTGTAAAACAGGCATTGAGTGCACATCCTGTGAGTCAGGGTTTAGTCAGGCAAACTTGTTCTTCTGGTGATTTGGGGGGGGGGAGAATGCAGAATATTGGATGTCCCCCCAAACAATGGGAGGCTGTTGGAGTTAAAACAAAAATCCCATCACCAGTGTTCAGAATTGCCCCACAGACCCCGGGAAGGTGCCATTGTAAACCAAAGCTTTGGCAGCTCTGAGGCTGGTGAGGGGCAGGGAGCTGGCAGTTTGGCTTGCTGCTGCTGGTGCAGGAACACTGGAGGCTTCTGCTATCCTTCATGCTTTCACATCGTCCCCATGTGCTCCTCAGGCAGGGATTTGGAGGTGTCTGGCCTCTGGTAGAACAGCTCCTGGGGTTGCTGTGAGGTACTCAGTCAGTGGAAGTGGCTGTTGTTTCTTATTTGCGTCATCATTTCGGAGGACCACTGTTTCTGTAGTGCATGCTTCCAAGCCTGTCCCTTGACTTCATAGTCAGTTACCTGATACAGTCCGGGTGACCTGTAACAGCTGCCTCCTTCATCAGATGTCCTGCCTTTGGGAGGGCCTACATTCTGTGATTCTAGCTCTGTCTCCTGCCTCCTAACACACTATGTTGCTTGCCTAGACTGGTCTCAAATTTTGTCTTTGGGACTACAGATGTGTGCCACCACTTACTTCGGTAGGAGGAAGCTTGAGAAGTTTTAACTTTAAGGCTTGAGGGTGTAACTCAGTGGTGGAGCACTTGTCTGGCATGGACGAGGCGCCCTGGGTTCATCCCCAGAACTAGAAAAGAAAAGAAAACCAGATAGCTGTGGTATCAAGCTTACGAGCTCAGTACTTGGGAAGCTAAGGCAGGAAAATTGAGAGCTTGAGGTTAGCCTGGGCTACCTAGCAATTTCAAGCTATCAAGTGAGACCAAAGTAATAATGCTTTTCAAGTTAACAAGTTAAAGAAGAAATAGAAGATGGCTTAATTCTATTAACTTACTTCTTGGATGAGTAACTTAAGCATCCCAGTGAGTACATTGTCTTTGAAGTCCTTCTAATTTGATAGTATAAAGTACAAGGTAGTATATAGATCTGATTTATGATAATGGGCTCCACCCATCTTAACACTTCTTTTGGATTTTGTCAGACGAAATGGAAAGAGATTGCATATTTATCCCAGTTTGTGCTTCAGATCTCAAGCTGATAGAATAGACCGTCCAAAACGGGGGCAGAGTAACCTCAGTCATCTGAGCTTGCTTGTAAAAATGTAACTGTGCTGGCTTGCTTTAAAAGTCTTCGTCCCCTTGGCAGTGTCCCCTTTCACTGCTGGAGAGAACTCAACTCATTTCTTTTTTTTCCCCCTAACGTTAGAATATTGGTGATTTTTTTTTCTCCTTCAAATTACCTTCTCTCGCACTCCCGCCTGCTTTACCCTTACTGTCTATTACACATTTAAGGTTGGCGGGGGCGGGACAGTGGTCACGTGATCCACCAAGTACCATTTGAGGCTTCTGTCCACAGTACTACTTCTTCAGAGAAACTGGAAGTGATACTCGGCGAACAGACACCTGAGTTCAGCGATAAGCCAGGAGCCGTAACTTTGCTCCAGCCCCGGCCTTAGCAGCGCGAGCTGGCTATTTGCAGAGCTTGTGTGGAATTGAAAGTGCCAGAACTATATTGACAGAATCCCATTTTATCTCTCTCTCTCTCTCTCTTTTTTCTTCTTCAGACTTTGAGTCAGCCAGAGCTCACAATGGATGTCCAAACAGTTTACAGTGCCCGAAACAATGAACAAAGGGTCTCAGTGTGTGGAGTGCAAAAAATGGAGCTAGAGGGAAACTTCTGGGTAGTGACCTAATTCACTCCCCTCGGCACCCCCTCCCCCCATGCTGGAGCTTAAATATATATTTGTATTTTATTTTTTTGCTGGGCATGAGACTCAAGGCCTCATATGTGCTAGGGAAACGTTCTACTGCTGTGCTACATCTCTAGCTTGCTTGTGTGCTCTCTGTTTCTCTTTCTCTGTGTGTTGACCTAGATAGCTATAAATATTTAGGCTTAGTGTTATAACTTGAAGAGGGACTTGTTCTGTTGCTTTATATATTTTTGTGTAGGACAGTAATATTTATTTATCATTCATTCATGCATGTATTTGTTTGTTTGTTTCACATCAAGCTCCGGGTTGACTGGTATTCAGTAGACAAAAGTCAGGAACTTAAGAGAGGCAGCTGAGACTCCGTCGTCCTTAGTTCCTGCAACTTGCTCTCTGTCGGGAACTAGGCATCTGCTCTTCAAAGATAAATTTCTCACTGGGCTTTTCTGCTGGAAAAATGTGGGCAAACAGCACTGGGTTAAAAATAAATTTAGCTTGGCTACTGCCAAGTTCCTAAGTGTCGTGTTTATGATTCACTTGTTCACAAAACATACGGAGGCCATGCTTGTGCGCCACACTTGTGGCATAGAGGACACTGTCATCTGCGCAGCACCAGGAAGACTCTCTGGCCTCTGAATAGGAAGGAACAAAAGAACATCATTCATTGTGGGTTCAGACACTCACTAAAAAACCCTCAGCTCTGGGACTGGAGCAGTGGGGCTGGAGAGATGGTATCTTAGTTAAGAGGACTGGCTGTCCCGGCTCCCAGGTCACCAGTGTACTGCCACCTGCATCATCGGGAGTGTGATTTGAAGAATAAATGTCGCCACTAGTCCAATTGGATCATGTCCCAGCAATGAACTGTCCTAAGAAAACAGCAGTAGCAGGTCCCTGCCGACAGTTCCCAGGCTTACGCTGTTGTTGGCTTTATGCTTAGGACAGTGATTCATGGATTGACATGTTATAGAGTGAGAAGCTGTTGTCCCTGTCTGTCTCTTCGTCTCGATTGTTCCCACCTGGCTACTGCATTCACAGTGTAAACAACAGAAGCCCTTTGATTGGGGAGAAGTTGATTATAACTAGCTCTTTGAAATGGTAATTACAAAAATGTCCTCAAAAGTATAAACGTTAAGTGTTCTTTGAAATGTGTGTATGTATCAGAAGATCAGGGAAATTTTTTTAAAAATATATTTTAGGTGTATATGTGTGTGCTTGAGTGTGTGTATGTGTGTATCTCACATGTGTCCAGGAGTCTGTGGAAGTCAGAAGAGGGTGTTGAATCCCCTGGAACTGAAGATATAGGCAGTTGTAAGCTGCCATGTGGGTGTTGGGAACCTGTAAGAGCTGGTTCTCCTCTGTAAGAGTAGCCAGTACTTTTAACTGATGAGCTGTCTCTCCAGCTCATTTTTGCAGTTCCAGAGCTGAGTGTTTTAAGTGAGTGTCTGAACCCATACCAGAGGCTGGCTTTTCCACCAGGAGGGATTGTTTGGGGAGGAGGGCAGATCTGCACCTTTGCATTCCTAGGGCAGATGTAGCTTAATTACTGCTCAGGAAATGAAGGAACGTGAAAGGAAGAGAAAGGAGAACCTAGATCCTAATCCTAAGGACTGGAGCCTCTCGCCCTTCCTCACTGCACCCTTCCTGCTCTCCTTCCCCAACTTCTCTTCCCTTCCCTCTTTTAAATTGGCAAATAAAAATGCACCTGTGTCTGGCATACAAAGTGGTGGTGCTTGGATACAGGTCCACCCCCACTCCCACCCCACGACTCTGCTCTCCCCAGTTCCTGAGAAGCGCCTTGCAGGAGGCTCAGTGATTGTCTGAACTTGCATCTCTGGGGTGCCAAATCTAAAATGCTCAAGAGTGAAGCTTGCAGACAGACCCGAGTCCGTGTCCTGGTTTTCACAGACGCTTCGGTGTTCTTTGGGGACAGGTGCATTTCAGCTCAGTTTCCAGGCTTGGACGGAACTCTGCCTGAGATGTCTCATCAGATACCTGCGTGACAGGGTGAGGCGCTGTCCTTGCTTGGTGCGATCACACTACATTTGGTTGCATGTTTTTGCTGGTGAAGCTGGGGCAGGAGCTCTCGGGGCTCAGTCATGGTAGGTTCTTGATTTAGACCTCACTGAATTCTCTCAGCCACTTGGCAAGGAGGGATTAAACGTGTGTTTTATAGGCTCGGAAACTGAGGCCCAGAGACAGCGAACACTTGGTTGATGCGTGTTACAGAAGGAAGGAATCTGAGCCGGGGTCCATTTGAAACCAGCAGGTCATCTCCGTTCCACTAGCTTCTGCTTCTCACCCTCAGGCTGGAAGGAGGTATGGGGAGAAGCTCTGCTCGGCACATTCAGCCTTCAGCCCAGGATACCTATGGATGCAGCTCCTCATAAATTGTAGACAAATTTAATTCATTACAGGAAACCCTCCCCCCATCTCAGTGTCTCATGAGGGCCTCTCACCTTGTGGCTGAGGATGACCTAGAACTTCTGTGTGCTGGGATGACAGGTGCAGGCCACTCACCAGCTTTAATTGGTACCGGGAGTAGAACCTAGGGCTTTGCGCATGCTCAGCAAGTAACCTACCAACTGAGCATGTTCCCAGCCCACATTATGAGCTCTGTTTTGATTTACTATTGTTATATTTTGGTAACTCAGTTGTATAGTATTCAGATATGCATTTTGTAAATGACAGTGCTGTGTCTCAGTGTCAAAAGGTCACATATTCTCTATTGATTTCTAGGAGTGTAAGTGTTATACCTGAACATATATAGGAGTAATTTTTGCCACCAGGAAATCATATATAAAAAAATGATACATCAATAATCTCTCCCCCACTGAAGCAGGGTTTCTCTGTATACCCCTGGTCATCCTGGACCTTGATCTGTAGACCAGGCTGGCCTTGAACTTAGAGATTCACCTGCCTCTGCCTCCCAAGTGCTGGGTCGACGAAGGCATGCACCACCACCGCCCGGCCACATCAATATTTCTTTTCTTTCTTTCATTCTTTTTTTTTTTTTTTTTAAAGATTTATTTATTTATTATGTCTACGATGTTCTGCCTGCACGTATCCTTGCAGGCCTGAAGAGGGCACCAGATCTCATTATAGATGGTTGTGAGCCACCATGTGGTTGCTGGGAATTGAACTCAGGACCTCTGGAAGAGCAGCCGGTGCTCTTAACCTCTGAGCCATCTCTCCAGCCCCACATCAATATTTCTAAGAGCTGTTTTCTTTCAGAGACTTTATGTGTCCATTGCTCTGAGGCCCCAGAGACTCCAATGAATAGGGCACAGCCTGAGAGGAGGTAAAGTACATGGGCACCTAGTTAAAAACCACACCTTTATTAGCGAAATAGTGTTAGCCCAGTGTGCCTTTTCACGGCTTCATAGCTTCTGGTAGGAATAACTGTTATCTCTCAATCCCATTTGAAACTATTGTTGATGTCAAGATAGCTTGTGGCTACAAAATGTGGGTTGAGAAATAGAGAAAATAACTTACATGTGCGCGGACACTTGCCTATTGAGGGTCACAATTCTGTAAGTTTTTGCTGGGGTTGGAGTGCAGCTCTTAAAGCATCAGAGACCTCCAGGAAGTTTAGGTGCACCAGACACTAATGCTTTATAGCAGAGTATAGTCCGTTTTTTTTCTCATCTAGCTGAAAGCATATATGTTGGTCTAGTGGGAGGTTTTGGTTTGTTTCTTTGAGACAGAGTCTTACTATGTATCCCTGGCTGGCCTGGAACTCACTCTGTAGACCAGGCTGGCCTCAAACTCACAGAGATCCACCTGCCTCTACTTCCTGAGTGCTGGAATTAAAGATGTATGCCACTGTGCCTGGCTATAGTGGGAGTTTTGATTGGGAGTAAAGATTAGTGAATTTTGGAGCCAGACCATTTTGGTGATGGATACAGAGTACCAGTTGCTGGCCTAGGGTCCAGGAAGGAGGCCATTGAAAATTGGGCCAGCCAATCCCAGGGCTAGAAAAAGTAGAAGCCTTTCCTTAGTGCTCAGCAGAGGGTGTCTTTATTTCTTCCTGGTTGTCTCACCATACAGTCCCCTTCCAGAACTGATGGGTTGATTGTGTTTTCATGGGTAGTCCAAGGTTGTCACACTATTTAAAATGTTACTTCTCAGTTCTAAGCTCTGTGTGACTGGGAGTGGATATAAAATTGTGACTGAATTCTTGGCTGGACTTAGTTGAGACCAGAGGCGATGGCTAGAGTTTCTGTTCTTTCTTTAAACTGTTCTCTCTTTAGGCTGTTGTCTCTGGATTGTGAACATCACTTCTTTACTGTCTCTGTCTGAGGGACTAGCAACCACGCTCCGGCTTAGGATCAGGAAGCAAAGATTTGGTGAGATGGTCTGAGGGTAAAGGGGCTTGCTTTGTAAGCCCAGTGACCGACCAGTCTCCAGGGCCCGTGTAAAGGTGAAGGAGAGAATGGACCCTAGAGAGTTGTCTTCTGACCTTACCTGTTCATTCACACACACACACACACACACACACACACACACACACACACACACACACACACAAGTTTAAAAAGTTGTCTTTTTTTTTTTTTTTTAAAGGACCATTTTTTGTTTTTCATTCTTCCACAGCACAGTGTGTCTTGCCCAACTCCTGTGTAGTTACTGCTCCTGATTGTAGTTAATGATCTACTTGGAGGATTATCCAAAGCAAGATTTTGATCCCAGCCAGCCTTTCCCTTGCAGTATGTGTTTAGAAGCTGTAAACAGTTTAGATTTTAGTTTATGGGCAAAATAACCCGAAACTCATTGCTACCCAAACAAAGTGAGTTCACCTGATATCGGTGGATTATCTTCCCACTGAGACTTTATCTCTAGATAATTAAACAAATACATAAACAAATAAAACCATTGAAAACAGGATTATCACTTAAGGGCTGCACCCTAACGACAGACTAGCTTGTTGAGGGTGGGAGTGAGAAAGAAGACTTCTGGAGATTTGGAGATGGGGAGAGGGCCTGTGTGGTCCTCTTGTAGGTGAGCACTGTCTTGGTGAGTGAAAACCTGTAGGTCCATCAACTGCCTTCTTACTGAGTCATGCATAGATGTCTGCCAGGAACTGCCAAACCGTAGCCTGACACTTATCTTCCTACTGTTTTCTTTTCCTTTTTCCTTTTTCCTTTTTAAATTTTGTTTTTTTGAGAGAGGGTTTCTCTGTGTAACAGTTCTGACTGTCCTGGAATTCGCTTTGTAGACCAAGCTGGCCTTGATCTCAGAGATCCAAGATATGTCCTGCCACTACCTGGCCAAATTAATCAAGTCCAACGATTTATTTATTTATTTATTTATTTACTTACTTATTGAGGCAGGGTTTCTCTCTGCAGCCCTGGCTTAAGAATGAATTTGGTTTTGTTTGTATTTCAAGACAGGCCTTCTCCTTTCTGACCTGGAACTCCCTTTGTAGACCATGCTGACCTAAAACTCAGAGATTCACCTGCCTCTGCCTTCTGAGTGCTGGGATCAAAGGCATGCACTCATCTGTTTTCTTTTCCTGTCCACTTAGTAAGAAACATTCTCATGTTTTTGAGTGGTTAAATTCTATGTATTTTAATTTTTAAAAATGTGTATGCTTGCATGTGTGTGCTGGTGTGCGTGCCACAGTGTGTTCCAGGAGGTCAGAGGGCAGCCGTGGCCATCAGTCTTCACCCTCCATCTTCCTTTGATATGGGGTCTCTCTTATTTGATGCTGCACACACCAGGCCATTGCACACGTCAGGTTAGCTGGCTCACGAGCTTCTGGGAATTCTCATGTCTCTGCCTCCCACCGAGGAGCTCTGGGATGGTAAACACATGCTACCACATCTGGCTTTATGTGAGTTCTGGGGATCCAAACATAGGTCCTAAATTTCTGCGGCATGTGCTTTCCCCATTGAACCACTTCTCTTTCCCTAAATGGTTAAATTTGAAATGGTCATGCTTGTACCTGGAGTAGCGTACACTCTGTGTGTTTGGCTCTCTGTGGTTTCGGTTACCTGAAGTCCGGTGTCTGAAAGTATTTAATGGAAAATTCAGGAAAGAAATAAGTTTCGAATAATCTTTATTTCAGTGTAATTGTTTTGATTGTTATTGTATATTTTTAAAATAGTTCCATTTGATTATTAGTAGTTGTAATCTCTTACTGTTCCTTAATTTAGAAATGATATTTTATCATGGGCATTCACTGTGGATGGACAGGAAGAAACATTCTGTTTAGGTTTTGTGCTGTCTGGGGTTACAGGCATCCACCTGGAGTCTTGGAATATGTATCCTAAGGATGAGGAGGGTCAGCTGTCCCAAGGTCTTTCCTGCCAGAAGAGCAGGACGGATGTGGCTCGGTTACAAGCCATGGCGTCCGGATAGAAGGGAGAACTCAGGGCTCAGCTGCTGGAGTGAGGGGTTTTGCAGATTCTCGCACTTCTGGTGGCCAGTTACACTCTCGTATCTCCTCTATACCGTGTCTGACTGTCATGACTAGTCCCTGTTTCTGCACCACATGCTGGTTCTCACAGGCCATCAGCGCCGTAGTTTGCTCACCAGGGATGCTCTTGCTCACATTTTTTCTACAATAACTGTGGTTCATCCATCTCATCTCTAGTGTGGCCAGACCCTGGGGGCCAGCTGCATTTGTGGGCATTTTCCATCGTAGCATTGGCAATAGCCAGCCACTCTCCACGAGGAAGTGCTTGATAGCAGCCCGCAGCACAGTGTCAGGTCTGATCGCCCTCCCCAGCGGGTTAGTCTTGTGTTCTTCACTCATTTCCTCCAGTTTTGGAAGGTTGAGGTTGACACTGCAGATTGCACATCTGTACTCCTTCAGCCACTGGATATCTCCTGTCTGCTCTGCCAGCTGATGCAATGCATGCTCTTCAGCTCCACAATGCATGTCTGCTGCTGTACCAGGGAGCGCAGGTGCTTAATGCAGTTGTGGTTTTGTAGCTCATCTTTGGGCATCTCAAGGCTGTCCTGGCTCCTCCAAGACTCCATTGCAAATAGGACAGATGGGGTTTTTATCAACACCCTCCGCTGGAAACAGGTTACATCATACCTCATGCATGTCTTATCTCTGAGACCCAGGTCCTCCTAAGTGATGGGGGCAGGTTCCCTTTTACAAGGTTCCAACGCCCTGACACCTCCACTCAGTGCCACTCAGGAGATGCTATGAGGATCCCATCTTGTTGGCTTATTCCCTGATTGAGTCATTCTTCATAGTGGTGAGTTTTATGGCTGAGGAATGGGTATATGTCCCCAGTTAGGAGCACCCTCCCTGGATGAGGTCTGGGTTCTCCTGGTCAAGGGTCCTGGCTGGAGCTGAGACCAGGCAGCTGCAGGGTAGGGTGGGAGTTGGGCCTCAGTCTTGCCCTGTAGAGGAAGAGAAGGATGGGGTTGAAGATTGTGACCACTCCTGGCTGTTTTGGACTAACCCTTGTAATAACCCTTGTTATATTGGTATGTATTATGTGTTGCTGTGCATGGACAACTGTCCAGTGTAATGTCATTTTCCTTTTTCCCTTACCATTTGTGAATCTGACGTTGGATCTTGTGAGATCTTTTAGTGTGCTCGTTAAAAGCCCATTTCTAATTTCTTCTAAATTAGTTTGGAACTTTGTATTTGGTGCTGCATTACTCTGCCCCCTAGTGGATTTTTACATCAGTTACCAGGCAATGGCCTTTGCCAGGTTTCTGTAAATACGAATTCCACCAAAAAAAGAGGTTTATTCTTAGGCTCTAAGGTCATATGCTCTTTCTGATTTTTGTTGCCAGCCCTGTATGTGCTCAATAATAAAATGTAACTCAGAACTGAAAAAAAATGTTGGCACCTGTCTGCAAAATCTCTTATGCAGAGACTGCCTGTGTGATTCAGCTCATGTGATAAAGCTGTACAAGATGCTAGACTTGTTTTATTCCATGTGTATGATTGTTTTGCCTGAATTTTATATGTGTACCACGTGTGTGCCTGGTGCGGGAAGTCAAAAAAGAGGGCATCAGATCCCCTGGAACTGGAGCCACCTTGCGGTAACAAGCGCTCGAAACCACTGAGCGTTGGGACAGCCTCATACAAGATGTGGGACATGGAGTCTAGGAACAGGCTAGTTCAAGCCCCGGGAGTTTTTGTTTCAATTTTGTCGTGAAAGCTTTGTCGTCTGTTTTCTGAAGCCATGGTCATCAGCAAGACCGGCTGACGTGCAAGCCCAGGATCTTCAGTGGCTTTGACTGTGAGGGGCTCTCTACGGAGGAAGGAAGCCTCACTGTCCTTCCCGCTCTCTGCAGCCTCCTCCCCTCACCCAGCCCTTAACCTGCAGCTCTTCGTTGTTTGGGTTTCCTAATGGTGCAGTAGGCACTCATCCTTGTGCAGCATGCCCCCCACAAGAATAATTCACTTATGAAGCAAGTTCTGGCTTTTTCTTTATTTAAGTAGTGATCTTATTCCTTGAGAATTTTACACAACGTATTTTGATCATATTCATCCCTCTCTCCCCCTGTTTTGTTTTTTGTTTTTTAAGACAAATTTGAGCCGGGCGGTGGTGGCGCACGCCTTTAATCCCAGCACTCGGGAGGCAGAGGCAGGCGGATCTCTGTGAGTTCGAGGCCAGCCTGGACTACCAAGTGAGTTCCAGGAAAGGCGCAAAGCTACACAGAGAAACCCTGTCTCGAAAAAACCAAAAAAAAAAAAAAAAAAAAAAAAAAGACAAATTTGCTAGGAATCCTGGGCTAACCTCAGATAATCCTGGTAGTTTAGGCTAGTCTTAAATTTTCCTGGCAGCTCAGACTAGCCTTTGAACTCACAATGATCCTCCTACCTCAACTCTAGTGCTAGGATTACAGATAGGTACTGTCTTGCTCAGCTAAATTAAGACATTTTAAGTACATCACAAATACTAACACGGTTGAAACCACAAGCTTTAAAAAAGTATCATAGGGTAATGGTTTAAAATAAAGTTAATTAGTAATTTTTTTTTCATTTGGTACTTGAACCCAGGGCCTTATATATTCGAGAAAAATGCTCTGCCAGTGACCTACATCCCATGAACTCATTATAACTTTCTTTTTTTTTTTAAAGATTTATTTATTTATTATGTACACAGAAGAGGGTGCCAGATCTCATTACAGATGGTTGTGAACCACCATGTGGGTGCTGGGAATTGAACTCAGGACCTCTGGAAGAGCAGTCGGTGCTCTTAACCTCTGAGCCATCTCTCCAGCCCCCTCATTATAACTTTCAAAGTGTCATTTGCTAGATTTTGTCAACATGTCTACAAATAAAGCTCAAAACATTTTTCCCTTGAAGGTGGGGGGAAAAAAAACCCAAGCACCTTAATATAAGTAAAAGCAATCTTAAAACGTTAAACTGTTTTCAGAAATAGTCTTTATCCCCCCTTGTGCAAAAAGCATAAGAAACATCACATTTGGTTCAAGATGACCATGCATTTCTGGAGTCTGATTTTCTCCTTGATTGATTGATTGAATTTTGAGATAGGGTCTCATTTATGTAGCCCTGGCTGGCCCGGATCTTGCTATGTAGATCAGGTTGGCCTCAAAACTTTTGATTACGTCCCTCCCTCTGCACCCTAGAGCTGAAATGACAGATATGTGTGCCACCAAGCCTAGCTAAGAATTGGTGAATGCTGCTTTTTGATTGGCTGATTTTTTTTTTTTTTTTTTGGCGGATTTGGGATTGAACCCTGTGTCTTGGCATGCTTGGCAAGCAGCTGTGTTGATGAATCAACATCACGGCCCTTAGAGCCTCTTTTGAATGCAGAACAACTTTTCACGAGAGGTTAGAAATGTCTGTGCTCTTTAATGCACACGTCACAAAACGTGGAGGTGGAGTGAGAAGCTGTTCGCTCTAGTGTGTGTTACATTTTTGTACAGGATTGTCTTTCTATGTATGAGTATTTGACTTGCATTGTATGTGTGTGTCCTTTGTGTCTGCCTGGTGCCTCTGGAGGTCCGAAGAGGGTCTTGGATGCCTTGGAACTGGAGTTATAGATAGTTGTGAGCTGCTGGCACCTGAAACGGAGTCTTCTGGAAGGGCAGTAAATGCCGAGCCATCTTTCTGGCCTCTGGAGTATATATTTTAATAGTAGAGCATGAGAAACCACTTAAGCCACTATTAGGGGTATGGTTAACACTTTGTAGTAAGTATGGCTATCTAAAGTTTTAACTAACTAAAATTAAACAAGATTAGACATTCAGTTCCCTGGTCACAGTGGTCCCATGAGGTTAGTGGTCTCCATGATGGACAATACAACTATGGAACAAGGCAGGAAATTCTTGGGTGCAAAGGCTGTTAAGCACTGAGTTCTCCAGTGTTAACATGCTGAACTGGGGCTGTAGTGGACCTCCATCGGCCCAGGGCAGGCTGGGGATCCTGCACTTCTGTGGCAGCGTCCAGCTATTGGCATTGCGGTCTAAGGATGGTTTCTCAAGGTTCCTGGGGATCTTCTCCAGCAGGAAAGGTATGTCTGTTGCAGGCACCAGCTTTGCAGCCTTAGCCAGGCTCTCTGATAAAGAGCAGAAGCACAAGGTGTCTTTTTTCAGTGTGAGCTGTCCTCGGATGGTGCCACAGGTCTGGGAGGATCAGTTTACCTTGTGTGTGTCATGCCGGGCTAGCCCTGCAAGCAGTTCTCACGGGTGGTGTTTGAACCTGCCTTTTGACGAAGCTGTTTATAATTTTCTTTATCTTAGTATCTATTATGGGGTTGACGGTCTGTATGTGTGTTTGCTGTTTTTAAAGTGAAGCTGTGTTTTAATGATAAATGGGCTGAGTCAGATTGAAAATCACAGGTTAGACAGGGCTGTGTCTTTGTTGCTAAATTAGCATCTCCCTTTTGGGTTTATTAATGGCTTCTTTGTAATTACAAATAAGGGTGGTCTGTTTAAATTATGCCTTGCAGCTTAGTGTAGGAGAGCTGTGAACACAGAGGTCTTAAATGTAATTATCTGTTGGTATGTGTGTGTGTTATTAAAATGGGGTATTTGCTGATTTGGATTCAAACTGTCTCCAGTCCCCTATTATAGGGCCTCACCATGAACAATCCTGAAGACTCCTGGGTCTGAAGGCCAGGGAATGGCCATGGTGGGTATTTGGTAGAGGCGGTAGGTAGCTTCTTCAGTGGAAAAGAGACAGGCTGTGTGGCCCCACTGACCTGGATTCAGTTCTTCCACCTTTTATTTACATGATTGCCTCCAAGTTCCTTTACTTTTGTGCGTGCGTGCGTGCGTGCGTGCGTGCGTGCGTGCGTGTGTGTGTGTGTGTGTGTGTGTTTGGGGAGGGGAGTGTGTATGGACGCCAGAGGATAACTATGGGTATGGTTCATGAGGCACTCGCTCTCCTGTTTCTTGAGACAGGGTCTCACCTGGAGCTCACTGAGTAGGCTAGTTTGACTGACTTGCCAGGGAGCCCCTTCCTGTCTCCCCCTGGGATTACAGACCACGCCACCACAGCTGGCTTTTTTAAAATCTGGGTTCTGAGGATGGAACTCAGGTCCTCGGGCTTCCGTGGCAAGCACTTGACTGACTGCGCTCAGGCTCCTGGCTGCAGTCTCCTTTCTGCACAGCCCATTTGATACCCTGAATCCAGTTCATGCACTGTCTGGTGAGTATCTCCCAGCAGCCTTAGAGAGGCGGGTTGTGTGATGCAAAAACAGGCAAAGGAAGGGTGAATGACCAGCTCACGGCACATGGCAGGGCATAGGTTCGAGGCCCTGCTTTCAGACTGTACAATCTAGGAGACATAGTTGTTTTGCTTTGAGACAGAGTCTCATGTAGTTAAGACTGGTCTCAAATTTGCTGTATAGCAGAGGTTGGCCTTGAACTCCTGATCTCTTGCCTCTACTTCCCAAGTGCTAGAATTATAGGTGTGCACAACCATACCTTGTGATGTGTTGTTTAATAAAACCCATTTTTTGGAGAAATTGTACAGCCAATGGCTTCTGTTACATTCATGGCATGCAGCCGTCTCACACACCAAAAGGCCCATTAAGAGTCGCTCTCTAGGCAGCTACTGTTCTTGGCTTCTTATGCAAATAGAATCATGCGGTTCTTCCTTGTGCATGAGGTTTTACTTACTATTGAAAGTCCATCTGTGTTGTAGCATGTAGTTACGTCATTCCTTCTTACGTAGTGTGTGATAAGAGTAGGAGTACTTGTGTGTCCGGCCATTAGTTGTGCACATTTGGGGAATTTCCACTAGTTTGCTCCTAGATATAATGCATATAATGCTTTTAGGAACATTATTTCTATACACGTGTGTATGCGGTGTGTATGTGTGTGTATGTGGGTGTGTGTGTATGTGGTGTGTGTGTGTGTTTGTGTCTGTGTATGTGGTGTGTGTGTGGGGGTGTGTGTATGTGGGTGTGTGTGTATGTGTATATGTGGTGTGTGTGTCTGTGTATGTGGTGTGTGTGTATATGTGTGTGTGTGTGTGTGTGTGTGTGTGTGTTTCAGTTCTTTTGGTTCCAGGCTAATCTTCGTGCTCTTATGAGAAGAATCAGGCAGACCATTCTGGCCTGGTTGTAGCTGCTGTACAGCTGTGCAGCGGGTGTTGTGACAGGGTCATTATGGAGGCCACTTCATTTGCAGTGGGCATTGAGCACACTTTGTACGAGCATTATCTCATCCAGTCCTCACAGTTCTGCAAGGGTCAGGATCTTGAGCCCCCTCTGAAAGCGGAGGCAACCGCCCCCGCTGTGTGTATATTCTAGATCACAGCTTAAAGACGGAGCGGGGAGCTGTTTTGGAGCCAGGTATGTGTGATGCCTGCAGAGTGCACAGCACTGTGGAGAGCAGGCACTAAGTTTACAGGAGTTCTGAGAAGTCTTAGCTGGAAATCTGGGGGCGGGGCTTGTTTGCTTTCTTTTGATGTTGTTTAACTTTTTGAGGATAGTCTCATGGGACCCAGCTGACCTCAGACTTAACACACATCCCAGCCTAGTCTTAGATGTGTGATCTTCTTGCCTTAGCTTGCCAAGTACTGGGATTACAAGCCTAAACCATCATGGCTGGCTCTAGAAATCTGGTTTTGGAATCTAAGTTAATAGCGTTTTTTTCCCCAATATATGTAATTTTATTTATTTTTAATGTATGTGTCTGTGCACATGCGCTCAGTGACCAGAAGAGGGCATTGGGTCTCCTGTAGCTGAAGTTGCAGGAGGTTGTGAATCCTCCATGAGGATTTTGGGAACTGAATTGTCTCCTTTGAAGAAACAGAAGTACTCTTAACTGCTGGGCCCCTAACCATTTTTAAAAAGTGTGGTTATGTTAAAACTTAGTGATTGTGTCCCTAGTATGTCCTCACACCTCCTTGTCATCTTGTCCCTGAGGTAAATATGGGTTGGATTAAGAACCAAAAACTTGAGCCAGGTTAATCCTAGCACTTGGGAGGCAGAGGCAGGCAGATCTCTGAGTTCAAGGTCAGCCTGGTCTGCAGAGTGAGTTCAGGACAGCCAGGGCTACATAGGGAAACCCTGTCTCAAAAAACAAAAACAAAAACAAACAAAAACAAAAACCCAAAAATAAAAAAACTGAAAACTTCGTAAGTGGTGTGCCTCAGCAGTTGATCAGAAATGCCCATTTTTTATGCTAGAGACCTGACAGGAATCCTTCTCTAACATTATTATAAGAAATAGGTCTTGCTGGCTTGTTCGGGCTGACTTTGAAGACTATGCCTCACGTGGCCAGCTGCCGACTTCCATGTGTCCCTTTATATATTCTCTGCTCCTTTAAGAAAACATGGAGTTGGTCCTTTGGCCACACGTGCAGGTCTACAGGAAGGGCGTTACTGTGGACTCTTCGGAAAGGAACACCCCACCAAGGTCCCCATGGCAAAATTGGAAGAGTCTACACGGTCACCCAGTATACTGTTGACATTGCTGTAAACAAACCAAGTTAAGGGCAAGATTGTGGCCCAGAGAATTAACATGCAAATTGAGCACATGAAGGAGTCAGAGTTGCAGTAACTTCCAGAGCATGATGAGAAGAAGAAGGAAGGAAAGAGAAGGTGCCTGGGTTCAGCTGCAGCAGCAGCTCCCTCCACCCAGGCCAGGAGAAGCACGCCCTGAGAACCAGTTGGAAGACCCCTGACTGTGGAAGCCGTGTTCCCTGTGTACCAGTGACTAAGAGACACAGGAGAAGGGAGCTCCAGACTGTGCCCGTGTTTTTCTTATTAAACAGGACTGGTTTGCTCTCCCCACCCCCCACAAAATCATCACAGGATGAAAGATAGTTGGAGTGGGTTTTTACCTTGTCTGTAGGGGGGCAGTGCATGTTCAGTTATTGGACAAGGGTTTCAAAATTGTATCTCGTCAGCAGAGGTTTTATTTTTGAGACAGTCTCATTTTATAGCCCATGCTGACCTAGAACTCTTTGACGTCTTGCTGCCTCAGCCTCCTGAGTCCTGGGAGTTTGTGAGGTGCTGTGCCCTGCCTGTGAGCAGAGCGTTAACAATACTTCGTGATTAAGACTGGTTTCCATGGGTTGTAGGGAATCGCAAGCGTCCCAGCCAGAGGAAGGTGGGCTGTGGCCTCAGGCTGCTATAAACCCTTCTCCTGAGGATTGCAGTCGATTTCCTAATGATGAACATGAAAATGCCATAGGGATGCTTCATGCCCAGAGCTATGGTCCCCACTGAATGGATGGTGTCATGGGGTTTCCACTCCAGTGTTAGACCTGTTAAGGACCTTGATGACTCAATTTGTGCTCCTCCTCTTCCCCTCTTATTTTATTTTGAGGCAGGATCTGAGTATGTGGCCCCGGCTGTCCTTGAATTGTTGGTTCTGATTTTTGCCTCCCTCCCAAGGACTGGGATCAGGAGGTTACCATCCCCGATCCGCCCTCCTCCGCTCTCTTCTTCCTTCTCACCAGCATCTTCTCTTTCCCCTTTCCTCCTCATCTCCTTTGTAGTCACCCTAACACACATTGAAGACTCAGTGTGTGGAACGCTCACATCACATCCTGTAGTCAGATTCAGATACAGCTGTGATAAAGGTGAGCAGTGGCTCTGAGTTCGAGGCCAGCCTAGCCTGGTCTACAGAGCTAGTTCTAGGATAGCCAAGACTACACTAAGAAACCCTGTCTTGAAAAAACCAAATAAATAAACAAATAAATAAAATTTAAAAAGGTGAGCTGTCGAAAGTCTTTGGCCTCAGGTTTTCTAACTATGAAAGAGGGACAGGTACAGCTAACCCAGGGAGCCTGGCATTCATTCAGAGTCCCTGTAAAAGCCCTCAGGTGTGGTGCTCTGCTCAATGCTGGTGTCGTCCCTCCCTCCCTCCCAGTTTTTATAGACACCTTGTGGCCCATTCCCCTGGGTGGATGTGTATTTTCAAGGCTCCCAAGCAGTAGACTAATTTCAACATGCACATGTAGAGAACGTGTTATTAAACAGTGTACTCCCCAGCATCCTGAACACACCTTACGAGTTCATGCTCTTGGACCAGAACGTGCTGTTCCCTCCACATAGAATGCCTTTCTACTGGACTAGTTTGTCCCCCTTCAGCCAGGAGCTCCTGTAAGCTTGTGGGGGGAGGTGCCTCCTGCGGTTGGTCCATGCCTCTCTCCACTCCAGCTCCCTCCCGTTAACACTTGAGTCTGCTCTCTTGGTTCACTTTATGTACCTGCCGTCAGTCTACCTGCTACAGCCAATCACTGAGCCGATTCCTGCTCAGTCTTTGGACCTACCTGCTGGTCCCTTTCCCTGGACAGCTCTTCAGACTTCCTTAGGATTAATTCTTTCCACTTTCATATCCATAGCATTCGTGGTACTTGGTGGCCATGCATATCACCGCAGCTTGTGGGAAGGAGGCAGAAGCAGGAACATAGTTCAAGGCCAGCCTGGGATACGGATTCAAATCCTGCCTCAAAATAAAATACAGATGCCAGGAGAGAGCAAGAGAGAGTTGCACTGCTTCTGTGTTAAAGCCTTCCTTCGCTCTGAGGGAAGAACATTTGGTGCATGTCCCTCAGTGTTTCAGCAGGGTCTGCCATCTGGTCGGTACTGGGAGAGTGTATGTCGAATGAATGAGCTTTGTGTTTTCCTCTGTTATTGCACTTACGCTGGGTTAGAATAATTTGCTTACACTTCCCACCACCCCACTGACTGGGACTGCCTCAGGGGAACGACTCAAGCGTTGTTTATCTTGCAGTGTATGGCTGCTGTGCAGCGATGATTCTTGACTATCAAGATGGACGTTAGGCTGTGGAAGGTGCATCTGAAACTCCCGATCTTTGCATGGAGGCAGCCTTCCTGCAGATGTCCTTCTGATGTTACCAGTAGAAGTGCCGGTGGGAACAGGCTGTGGTTGGTCTGATGGTTCCAAGGCTGGTCTCTGCAGTTCTGCACTGCCGTGGGGGACTTGCTTCATTTGTGACTGCTCCTGGCCCTCTGAGATGGACGTGGGGAAAGGCATGGCATGTGCAATGCTCAAGAACTGTACTCAGGTTTAGGGCTTTAAAGCTGACCTCTTGCACCCTGGAGAGATGGCTCAGTTATAAGAGCGCTGGCTGCTCTTCTGCAGCACCTGCCTTCAGTTCCCAGTGCCCACACAGTGGCTGGCAAAGGTCTGTCACTACAGTTCTAGGGGATCTTACACCCTCTTCTAGCCTCCATGGGCACGCACAGGCATACATTTGGTGCACAGATAAGCGTGTAGACAAAACACTTTACTATGCACAAAAATAATATAAATAAATCTTTTTAAAAAGTTTAAGAAAAAAAAAAAGGAACGAAAACCCAAAACCTCAAACTAACTTTTTGGCATTCAAATTGTCTCCTGTACTGTACCCATGATGGGGTCCAAATTTAGATCTATGTCCCAGTGTCCACCAAGCCAGGTAGCACATTCTTCTTTTGCAGACAGCTCAGCCTGTTGACAAGACACTCTGGTGACAGCACACTTCTGAAAACCTGCCTTGGGTTGCAAGCCCAGGCATCCTTGTGTTCAGAATCCAAAACTACACAAAGAAGCAAGGACAGAGCTCTCTGTCACTTCTTTATCTAAGTCTATGATAAGTTTGAAAGAAAGAGAGAGAGAGAAAAAAAAAAGAACTTTGCTGAGCAAGTTCTCTGTCCCTGAGGTGGTGCCGACCTGTACCAGCTCCCCTTATTGTCAAGAATGTGTGCTGTTTCAATGGGTGCCTTTTGATTGGTCATCACTGGCAGGTCAATTTAGCGTTAATTTCCTATATGGAGTGCGTATGTGAACAAGTTACTTCTGTTCCTTTCCATAGCCCTGCTCTTGTTTACGGTCATTCCTGGTTCCCCTGATTCCAGGAGTCCCTTACACACTAAAACATGCAGAATCCCAAGTCCGTTTCTATAAAGTGGTATAATGTTCATGGAACCTGGGTAGATCTTCATGTACTTCCAACTATCTCTAGGTTCCTTATAACACCTAATGTAATAGAAATGCTACTTAAGTAGTTACATTATTTAGTGAATAATTACTCAAAAAGGCTGTACAGGTTTAGTACAGACAAGTTTGTCTTGTCTTGGTTTTTTGTGCTGAGACAGTAGCTCACCATAGAGTAGTACAAACTACCCTTGAAATGTTGATCCACCCGTTCTCACTGGCCCAGAGCCAGGAGGCAGGGGTTTTGTTGTTGTTTGGTATTGTTTGGTGTGTCTTAAGTGTTTAATGGTTATTTATAATTTTATTCATGTGTATGTCTGTCTGTGAGTGTATGCATGTATGTCATATGTGTGCAGGAGCTTACGGAGGCCCTGGATTCCCTGAACTGGAGTTTATAGGCCGTTGTGAGCCACGTTTATGTGAGTTCTGGAGATCAGACTCAGGGCTCTGAACCACTGAACCATCTTTCTTTCTAGCTCCTAAAACTATTTTTGGATCACACTCATAGGATCTGTGGATAAGGAAGGCTAGCAGGACTTAATAAGTTACAACTAAATACCAAATGATTTTACGTGGCCGCCGGAAGGAGTACGTACCCCGGTGCTGTCCTCCTTGTGTGGGAGAGAGGGAGGAAAGAAAAGCTGTTGAAGCGCTGTGAGTCCAGACTCTCTTTGTGCCTCACAAGTAGTGCTTTTCAGAGCGCTTGGCGTCCCTGCTGTATGGCTGTGTCACTGTGAGATGACAACAGGATTTGCTGGGAATGTGGGCCACTATTGTATCCGCCTTACGTAACCACGTGGAGTGCTGGAAATGGGTGAGCAGCCTGGGAGGTAGGCAGTGGCCAGCCCTGACTCTGCGGAGCCATGAAGGCCGCTCAGCTATTCCAGAGGGTATGGATCCAGGCAGTTAAAAAGTTGGAGAGATGGAAAGGCCATGTGAGTTCTTCAGCTTTCGCCTCCCTTTCCCATGCTTTCTCTGCCGGAGGGGAGGGGGACAAGCCCTTCACACAGTGGCACAGTGACTCCTTTATCCTCGGATTTATTTGTGTCTTGGCAGCTTTCAGGGACAAATTGTGAGATTGCATGCAGAATGTGGCTTGCAGTCAATGGTAGAATTTTAAATACTTGTCTTATTTTGAGCAGACCTGGGTGAAATTGATAGCCGCTCACTGGGTTTGTGAGTCAGACTGTCGATTCCTAGGTGTTGGCAATTTCGGCGAGCTTGGCTTCTTGGGTACAGATTAGAGAATGTTGTGTTTGGGATCAAACATTTGACCTTCTTATCCTGTAGAAGCCGATATTCCAATGATGGAGCTTCCACATCACAGGAGCGATTTCTGACATTAGTTTTAATACACAGGGCACTGTAACATAGATATTTGTTGTGTGGCTTGGACTGTGATTAAGTGTATCCTTAAAGCAGCTTGGGGTGAATTTTTGTTCTTAGTGGTCTCTCTCCCTGGGAAGCAGCAATATATAGACGCGGAGCTTTAAAGTTGGCTGTTCAGGGTCACTACAGGCAGTCACAACTTAGTTATCTGCCTGTGGCTGGTTTTAAATGTTTCCTTTTGTGTGTATTGGGAGACGGAGTGCACATGTGTGTAAAAGGGGCTTATATGTGGAGTCCAGGGGTCGGTTTTGGGTGTCAATCTTCAGGAGCTGGTTTTGAGACAGGGTTTCATAGAGCCTGGTGCTTGCCAAGTCTGCTAGACTGGCTAGCCATCAGGTCCCCTCTTTTCTTCCCCTCCCCAGGGCTGGGATGGCTGGGTGTTTTTGCCTAGGCTCTAGGGACTGAACTCAGGTCCTCAAGTTAATGGCAAGTACTTCTACCCACGGAAGTACTTTCCCAGCCCTAAAGGATAGTTATCTGTTTGATCAAGGTTTTCCCGAGAAAATGAGCTCTATAAAAGGCCTAAAAATAACAGCGTGAAGAACTGTTTGCCTTTAGTGTCATACTTTAAATAACCTATACACAGAGCTTCCTATTTGCAATAGGCCACATAGCGCCTACCTATCCGTGGAATGACTTCTAGGAATGACTTGTTCTCATATGGAGGATGTTATCATTAGCGTGCCTTTTATGGAAAGTAAAGTGATCAGAGAAAATCATAGAAAGCATGAGGAAGCCGCTTCAGGTGGCTGAAATCTCATCCCCGAGGTTGAAAAGGTGCCCTGGGCCCATAGGTGGAGTCCCGATCTCTGAGGAGATTGGAGTCGCAGGTCCTTCTGTGACTTTCCCTGTTCAAGATTCTCTGCCACCTTCATGTTCCTAATAAAGTTGCTTTTTAACTTTTAAAAAAAAGGAAAGAAAGGCGCTGAGCGGTCTGGAGCAACCTGGGCTCTCCCACACGATGCCGGTCTCCGGCTGTACCCATTGCACTTGTCCTGCTTTTTGTCCTTGTACCCCTCACACTGATGACACTGTCCCCACCTGCCTTCCCCCAACAGGAGTTGTTAGGCTTTCTCCTTTTCCCCTTGCAAAATTGAAATCGTATTAAAACTTCTGGAACTAGACACTGCCTTGGATGTTAGGTCCTCAGCCGGAAGTCAAGCGCCCCTTGATGACCCCTTGAACTTATGAGATGATTGGTACCTCCATACTGCTTGAACATTGAAAGCATGATGCATAACAGTACCACGAGTTCATCACATTCCCCCATCCCCACCTCATTTCCCCCGTGTCCCATCTCTGCCTCCCTCCCAGGCTGCTCCATCTTCAGTTTACATGCTTCAGTCCTTTGCTTTTTCTTTGCACTTTTACCGTATATGACATACCCTACACACACACACTTATCACTGAACAAACCACGAGGGTTGTTAGCATTTTTAAATAAGTTACTATTTGTCTGTGTATGTGTGTGGGCATGAAGGCCAGAGGATGACTTGTGGCGTCTGTTTTCTCCTTCAGCCGTTATGTGCGTCCAGGGAGTGAACTCAGGTCACCAGATTAAGCTATTTCAGTAGCCCTCGTGGCTTCTTTGGGGGAGGGAGAGTCAGTTTTCTTCAGAGATGTGGCCCCTGAGAGGCTGTGCGTGCATTAGTCCTGTATCCATGCACACACTGGTCACTAAATGGGCTCAGCGGGTTAAGTTTGGAAAAAAAAAAGAGCGCATGAAGTTGGAAGGGGAAAGTCCGGTAGGATATAGGGGGCAAAAAGGAGGAGAATTTGATCAAAATGCATGCATTGTATGCATGTATGAAGTTCTAAATAAGTTTTAAACACATGTTTAGTGTTACATTAAACTCCTAACATTCATCATTTTAACCATTTCTAAGTTCAGTAGTGTTACATATGCTCACCTTGTAGGGAAGCATGGTTTGTTTTTCAAACTGCATGTGAAAAAGATGCCACACTCTTCAGATCCTCCTGGAGTGCTCCCCCCTTGAATTGTGTTGGAAGTGTCTTGTGTTGTGCGGTGTGTTTGGGGCCTGCTCCTTTCCGTTGTGTACATTGTGTTTGTCCATTCTGTTCTGGAGGCCATTTGCAGGTGGCAGTGGGTTAGTTTTACTCAGGCCACAGCTAAAACCGAAGGTGGCAAAGTCGTCTGTGTCTGTGGAGAGGGAGTTTCTACTTTCATTTCTCTCGAGAAAACTTATGATGAGATTGTATTAAAATAGGGAGTTATACCGGCAGTTGCCGAAAGATGGTCTTAGACGTAGTAAACTTCCAGAAAGGACAGTAAAGCACATCTAGAAAGCTGGACCACAGACATCTCAGGTGCCAGATTGCCTACCCACCTCAGGTGTGGAGGTAGAGGTGGGAGTGTGGCTCAGTGAGAGGGCGTTTGCTGATCATATTCCCTAGAACCTGCAAACAGCAACTGTATTTGTTACTTTTCTGTTGCTGTGATAAAACACCGTGAGGAGGGCAGTTTGTAGAAGAAAGAGTTTATTTAGGCTTATGGTTCCAGAGGGGTGAGAGTCCTTCATGTCAGCCAAGCGGCAGGCATGGCCGCTGGAGGAGCTGGCCGAGAGCTCACATATCTTGACTCTCACAAAGCAGAGAATAACCAGAAATGGCACTAATTTGAAATGATGCCTGCCTCCAGTGACATCCTAGACCAACTGGGGACCAAGTCTCCAAATATCAGAGCCTGTGGGAATAGTTCTCATTCAAACCACCGGGACAGCCAGAGAACTGTTGAAGTTAATAGAAATTGCCTTTAAAAAATTTACAAGTCCTAGAAATTGTTGTCTTAGCCATAAAATGGAGAATAGATAGTGCATCTATCTCTCGGTTTAATGGAAAGAAAAAAGCGAGCACCTATTTTGTATGCGTGACATTGTGTTCTAGGAAACTGTGGGACAAAGATGAATCAGACATCAAAAGCTCACATGAAAATCTTTCATCATCTTCATCATCATCATCACCACCATTATTATTATCATCATCACCATCATCATTATTGAGACAGAGTCTCACTGTGCAGCCCTACCCCGCCTGGGGCTCACTGTCTACAGTAGGCTGGGATTTCAGGTGTGCTACATGCATGGATTTTTACTTAAACATTTAACAAGATATGTATCAATTAATATATTTATAGAGACATTACCTTCCTCCCTTCCTTCTTTTCTTTTTGTGACAGAGTCTCACTCTGTAGATCTGGCTGGTCTGGAACTCACAGAGATCCGCCTGCCTCTGCCTCAAGAGTGCTGTGACTAAAGGCGTATGCCATCATGACTGGCCAGCAGTCATTTATTAAAATAGAAGAACTGGGCTGGGGGTGTAACTCAGTGATAGAACATGTACCTCATACATGCAGGACTCTGGGTTTGATCCCAGCATGGCAAAAGAAAAGAAGAGCCCCTCCTAAAGAAACTCCAAACAAAAACAAAATAAAAACAGTGATTGGTCATGGGAAACAGACAGTTGGGGGTGGGGGCTAGGTTCCATAATTCCTTCATCTTAATCCTTTCGGAATGTTTGTGTATTGCTTTGTATGGATGCATGCACCTTCTTAACTTCAGCACCCTGCCACCCCCACAACCCCTCCCAGGCCCACGCACACCAATAGCCAAGACTTTGCCTGCTTCTCCTACACCCTTGTATCTTTTTGATCCTAGATATAATACGAATTGTCGTTTTTAATCTTTGAGAATTCTGATCTCTTGGAGCCAGATGGTATTTGCCGTGGGAATGTCCCAGAATTGAGCACACGGGGAGGGAGAGTCGAAAATGCCTCTCAGTCTGTGTAATCAGTTAAGTTACAACAGTAGGCTACTTCATGTTGCTTCTGTGCAAACAGAATTGTGGTTTCCTAACTCTGCTTGCAGAGGGAGTGGGTCATCTGGTCTAGTGTATCGGTTGGCATCATCGTCTTTAGCTCTGAGTGTCTCTCTCCCAGTCTTAAGAGTTTGTGAACAGGGAGAAAATTCCACATTATCTGAATAATTTTCAGTACCTCTTCATCTTTCTATTATCAGTGCATAATTAGCCTTCTGCAGCTTCTCACTCCTGGCCCTCTGTGTGACACCTCCTACCCTCCTGTCGGGCCTTGTGCTGTGTTCTGAGTTGTGTCTTCTGGGCTGCTTTTTCTGTAATTGTCTTCTTCAGCTGCGTATAGTGTGAGATGCTAACCTGTTGTTTATGTCACTTTGGTTCTTTTTACTTCTAAAAGTCATATTTCAGATTTGTTTGCTTGGTTCTTTTGATGGTCTATTGTTCACTGATAACTGTACTTTGGAGCTTGTCCTGGAACTCACTTTGTAGACCACCAGGCTGGCCTTGAGCTCACAGAGATCCACCTGCCTGTAGCTGGAGAGCTTCTCTCCAGGTCCCGCCAAGCCCCAGCAGTCCCGTACGTAGCCCATTTATAAAATAAACACACAGATGCTTATATTATTTAAACTGTTTGGCCTAATGGCTCAGGCTTCTTGTTAACTGTTCTTATATCTTAAATTAACCCATTTCTATAAATCTATACCTTGTCACGTGGCTCGTGGCTTACCGGCATCTTTACATGCTGCTTGTCATGGCGGCGGCTGGCTGTGTCTCCCTCCGCCTTCCTGTTCTCTCAATTCTCCTCTCTGTTAGTCCCGCCTATACTTCCTGCCTGGCTACTGGCCAATCAGTGTTTTATTTATTAACCAATCAGAGCAACACATTTGCCATACAGAACATCCCACAGCACCTGCCTCTGCCTCCCGAGTGCTGGGATTAAAGGTGTGCGCCACCACTGCTTGGCCCAATAACTATACTTTCAGTGAGGTGTTCTAATTTCTTAAAACATGAACTATGGTTTGTAAACCTATTTGGTTTGTTATGGATGTTTCTAATACAGCCATTGATCCCTCAGGTTGTTTCTTATAACTCTCACTTTGTGTGTGTGTGTGTGTGTGTGTGTGTGTGTGTGTGTGTGTGTGTACATGCGTGAGTGCATGTGAACTATGAACTCAGGTTTTTTACATATTTGGGAATTCTGTGAAGCCTTCATTTAAACATGTCCCTTGGAGAGAATAACCTTGCATTTCCTATGTGATGGCATTACCAGCGCCACTTTGGCATGCTTTGGGAGGATGTATAGTCACTTTCCATAATAGGACTACTCATTTCTAAACCTGAATGCAGGCCCATTGATGGGAATTCTCCAGAGTGGTAATTTCTAGCTGTTTCCGCAATATTCATGAGCCGGGCGAGAGTCTCTGGAGTCCTCTGTGGAAGTATTTTTTCCCTCTACTCTACCCACTCCGCTCTCCCAATCTTTGGCATCTTGTACTTTTCTCTGTGTATCTTCCTGTTGCAGTGCTTGCTAGGCTGGCCTGTCTGGAGCTCTGTGCTCGCTTGACATCTCGAGCCTTTTTAAAGGCGGTCTGCATTGAACGGCTTATTAGTCTCAAAGTAGCACCGCTGTGTTAAAGGTCTCCCTGGATATCTCTTAGACCTGTGTTAACAGATGAAGTTCCAGTGGTCTGTTTTACACCAAGTGATACTGAGAAGAAGCCAGAGATCCTACAGTTCACTCAGTGTGACACATCCTATTGATTACAAGGCCAAGGGTTTCTTTAGGTTTAAGATGTGGAAAACTTGCCAAAAGGTCATTTTTGACATGAGAGAGAGAAATGAAAGAATATTTTTAAATGAAATTAAAATTTTACTACATTTTCTTGAGAGAGAGGGTGTGTGTGTGTGTTCATGAGTCCATGCTCACTATGTACATATATGGAAGTCCGAGGACACTGTTAGGACTTGGTTCTCTTTTCCCACTCTGGGTCCTCTGGATTAAACTGGGCAGCAAGCACCCTACTGCTGAGCCATCCCCCAATAAGACATTATTAAAGAAGTTTCCTAACAATGGTTGTCAGAAGGCTCCAGCACTGAACATTTGCTCCGTTTCTAGGACCTCTCCTGTATCTTTCATTTAATGCCTGAGCATCAAGACGGCCGTTTCCTAGAAGGTTTTATATGGATATAAGCAGCATGGCATTTTGAGCAGAGGCCTGCTTTTTTTAGTGTATGGGAAGTGTGAGCTGGATTCACGTCAGAGCGCGCGCGCGCGGAGTTACACTTTTATTTCTGGCATGGGGGTATTTGGTGCGCACTCAAGTTGACATTATTTGTTGCCACCCAGGGCCCAGGCATGGAGGAGGTGATATGGGAGCAGTACACCGTGACCCTGCAGAAGGTGAGTTCTGCAAGACCCGTGCTTTCCCTCTCCTCTTGGCTTGCTGCTCTTCAGTTCATGGCTCTCGCTCCCTTTGGCCTGCACAGTTTTGTCTGTAATCTCGCTGAGGTGGGCAGTGCCTCGTTGGAACTAGCTGGCACTGATGAACTGGTTGGCAGAAGTTGCATGCTTGTGTTCTTGATTAGCTTCTGTTTACTGTAGAGCATTTTAGGGGATATTTAGTCCGTTCTCTTCTCTCCAGACAGAACAGACTGTAAAAGGGGAGAGGGAATGCAAGCAGCCTGTATTTGTTTGAGAATGTTGAAGTAACATTTCCCAACATGCACAACCCAGCCACCCTCCTTAGCCTCTCTATCCCACTTTCCCTTCTGATGTTTGAGTTGGGAATTGAATTTCTACCGTCTCACATGTTAAGAACGCAAGGAGCCCTTGGTTCAGTCCCCTGAGCGGTAGGTACCCTTTCCCCGCCTCTTCTGTAATTATCTACCTTACAGCAGTTGTAGGTCCAAAGGAGATTTGAAAAGACTGGCTTAGAAATCAAGAGGCTCAGTTCCAAATATAGTGTGTATGTGTGTGTGTGTGTGTTTACGTGTGTGCCTGTCTGTCTGTTTATGGAGATCAGAAGTAAACCCTAGGTATTTTTCCTAAGGTGTCTTTTATTTTACTTTTTGAGATGGGATCTCAAAATCATGGGGGCCTGAGATGGATCCCTGGCACCTTTTAAACACCGAGCCTTGGTGGTACATGCTCACAGTTCCAGGCCTGAGAAGGCAGAGAGACAGGCAGATCCCTGGAGTTTGCTGGCCAACCAGCCAAGTCCACTTAGTAAGCTCCAGGCCTGTGAGAGACATTGTCTCAAAAACCAAGATGGGCCGGGTGGTGGTGGTGCACGCCTTTAATCCCAGCACTCGGGAGGCAGAGGCAGGTGGATCTCTGTGAGTTCGCCAGCCTGGGCTACAGAGTGAGTTCCAGGAAAGGCACAAAGCTACACAGAAACCCTGTCTCGAAAAACAAAAAACAAAACAAACAAACAAAAAACAAAACCAAAAACCAAGATGGGTGGTGCCTGAAGAATGACACCTAAGATTGTCCTCTGGCTTCCATATGCACATGAATGCACACCACACACACACACACCACACACACACACACACCCCGCCCCCACAGTGTACACTCACCACTACTCCACCACACAAAAAAGTTTCTCTTTACTCCTCCCTTGGGGTTGAAAGTTGAACACTACATATATTTTATTTGTTTTTTAAAGTCGCTTCACAGATGTTACCCTTCTTGATTAAATGAGGAAATACGTGCAGCTTCTATTCAATACATGATGCATAATTGAGGCGTAATAAATACATGTTATTGCCAGTTCTTTCTGTCCTGACAATAAAAGTGTGATATGTTAGCCTACTCTATATGTCGTTTTTGGTTGGGCTGACTACTCTAGAACTGCACCTAATCTCCAATCACCCCCCCACCCCCCACCCTCCACCCCCACACACAGCCTCGTGCTCCAGGCAAGCTGGCTAACCCCCGCCTCATCTGCAGTCAGCTCATGGTCTGTAGTCTCATCCCAGCAACCTGCCCTCCTGTCAGCATCCGTGTGCATCAGAGATCATCTTGCTCCAAATCTCTCTAGGTTCTGCTACTTTCTAGAAAGATTGTCAGTTCCTCAAAGGGAAACGTCTCCCTTGACCCTCAGAATTTCGAACCTGGGTCAGAGTCCAGGTGTCCTAATTTCTGTATCAGTCACAACGAGTTCTTCAGTTGAGGCTTGCCCGTTTAACTTCAGACACCCTTCTGACTCTTGTCTGTGCCCCCTTTACCAGCATATCATACAGCCCTTGCGTTGTGGTCCTGAGGCTCGGTTTAGAAGACGGAGCCGCCTCTGTCTAAAACCAGGGGCTGGTGATGGTGTTGGCATATCCAACGCCATGTGGAGACCACCTGGGCTGTTTGTGTTTGTAAGCAGTCTGGACACTGGGCCCCCACGAACTTGCCCTTGAATAAAGAGGTTCTCTTATTCTGAGTGTAGTTTTGTATCATCAACCCTGATTTGGGATTATAATGTCAGTGTTCTTATTGTGTGGTTTAGCCTTTTAAACACCGAAGTAAGAGTATGTGTTTCCTCGGTTCATTGGTGTGCATGGCTAAATCAGTGATAGATAGTAAACCTTTATTTCTCCTCTTGTATGCACACTGAGAAGGGTTGAATGCTTTGCTCTTTTAAAATCACAGTACTAGCTTTTTGTTTATTTATCTTATTACATTTTTTTCATTCACGTGTGTGCATCCGTGTACACATGTGCACACTCCCGTACCTGCATGCCACAGCACTGGGTGAGGTCAGAGGACGTGGAGGAGTGATTCATTTTCACCATGGCTGCAAGTTCCTTTATCCACTGAGCATCCCCCCAGGCTCCTTTTCCCATTAGGCTGTCTCTCCAGCCCCATAATAGCAGCTTTCTGTTTAGGTTTTATTTTCAAAGGCCATGCAGTTCTTTTTACCCTGGATGAAAATGCATTTGCCACCTTTTCCAACTTGAATTTAAAGATTATACCGTCGTGCTATTGTTTGTTTTTTTTGAGTAAGGGTCTCATGTAGTCCAGGCTAGCCTCCCAATTTGCCATGCCGTCATGGCTAGCCTTGGATTCCTGACGCTGTTGCCTCCACCTCCCAAGTGCTGGAATTATAGGCATGTGCCACTTTCAGCTAAAGACACATTTAAAACACGTTTTCACAGAGTCAGTTTTCAATGACGCTGTTCCAGCTCGGGTCAAACGATCCTGTGAACAGGTCTCCCTGGCGTTAGGACAGCACGTTCCTGTTTAGACAGAAGACAGGAGGCCTTCCTTCTCCTGCCTCTGGTGATAATGTCAGCCTGGGCTGTCAATCTTTTCCGCCTCCCGCCAGGCTGCTCCCTGTAGATAAGCAGTTTCCCTTTAGGAACCTGTCAGCTGACCACGGCGTGGCTCTGTTTTGTTTGTCATTTGTTTCTGTCAGCCCATCTGTCCCCGCCCATCTGTCCCCGAGCTGTCTGGTTATTGATTTGATCTTTATTTTATTGAGCGCTTGTAATAAATCCTGAAAGCCACTTATGGAAGAATTTTTTTTCGTTTTTTTTTTCCTTCTCTCCTAATTCTAATGAGCAGGATTCCAAAAGAGGATTTGGAATCGCGGTGTCGGGAGGCAGAGACAACCCACACTTCGAAAACGGGGAAACATCCATTGTCATTTCTGATGTGCTCCCAGGTGGGCCCGCTGACGGCTTGCTTCAGTAAGTGCCCTCACCCCCTCCCCAGCCCCTGCCAGCCCTGCAGGTTGGCACTAGACAGGGTATTAATGATGGTTGTGTACTTTGTAATGTACTTTCATATGACATCTGAAGACTTCAAGAGAGAGTTAGGATCACAGCTAATACATTATGTCTTAACAGTCCCCAAACTTTGGGGACCATCCAGACTTGGAGGCAAGAGGGAAATCCTGTGTGTCGACCCTCCCACCCCCATAGGAGAGTAGTCAGAATGCTCACTGGTAGGTTTAGGAACCTCTTAGCTTTTCTGTGCCCCTCTTTCTACCCCACTCCTTTATTTTGTTGGCAGTATCTGAAGCCTAGACTGGCCTCCAATTCCCCACACAGATAAGGATGACTCTGAATTCTAATTCTCTATTTCCCGAGTACTGGGTTTGCACACCCAGTTTATGCAGTGCTGGGGGCTGGACCCGGGGCTCCATCCATGCTAGAGAAGCATACCAACTGAGCTGCTTCCTCAGTCCTTGGGAACCCTTTCTGAACAGGCAGCTTATGTCACCATTACAGAAGAGTTGAGAAAATAACCTGAGGGAAGCACTTATTTATTTTGGCTCACATTTTCGGAGGTTTTATCTGTCGCGGTAGGGAGAATGTGGTAGAACAAGACAGCTAACCACGTGGTGGCCAGGAAGCAGAGAGGGGAAGATGGAGACAATACCTGCCCTTCCTGGCTTTCTCCTTTATTTCCTCAAGCACAAGAGATGGGGTCACCCACCTTCAGGGTGGGTCTACCCCCCTTAATTCTCTTGAAAACATCCCCACAAACACACCTAAGAGTGAGCTTTGCTAATCTTCTCAGTGCTTGTCAGTACCACCAAGTTGACAGAATTGACCACCTCAGTTTCCACGTTTCTCAACGTCTTCCTAGAGTTTTTTTTTTAATATGTTTTGAAATTTAGTTAAAATGTTAGGAACGTGTCTCAGTAGAAGAGCACTTAGCATAGAGAAGGCCTTGGGTTAATCTTTAGCAGTCCCTCCCCCCAAGTAAAAACCCAACTAACAACCCCCCAACAGAATTTAATAGCGGAAAAATTCATGACGGGTAAACTCAAGTTCTCTACCTGCCAGCCTTCTGTTCTGAAGAGGGACCTCCACTTTAAAAGATGGACCCTGAATCCTGTCAGGAAAGAATCTGGAGATAACGATGTGGCTACATTGGCCAGATCATTCAAAAGTTGAATTTGTGTGAGATTTAAAAATCTCTGTGCTCCTATCCTATTAGTTGGTAGTCTTATCCTATTAAAAGTTAGTCTTTTATTTAGAGTAATATAAAATTTTAAAATATCTTTGGATGAACTTAAGTGATAGGATTTTGTGTTCTTAAAGTTTCTTCAAGAATCTGAGGGAAGCCTGGTGGTGGTTCACGCCTTTAATCGCTGTACCAGGCAGAGGCAGGTGGGTCTCTGTGAGTTTGAGGCCAGCCTAGTCTACAGAGTGAGTTCCAGGGCAGCCAGGGCTACATAGAGAAACACTGTTTTCAGACAAACAAACAAACAAACAAACAAACAAACAAACAAACAAGAAGCTGAGGAAGAAGAAGCCAGGCCCGATTGTGCTCATTTATAATCTAAGCATTCAGGACATGGCGCCAGACACAGAAGGATCAGTAGTTTAAGGCCTTGGTTTGCTAAATAGTGAATTCAAGGCCAACTTGGGCTACATGAGACTCTTCTCAAAAAAAAAAAGATTCTGAGGCAAGTTTCAACCTCTTTCCCTCTAACAGATGAATGTGTGCCTATTTCAGGCGTGTACATGTGGGCTTTTTGTAACTCGCTGTGTACTTCGGCACATAGGACTGTCATTGAATTCTTCTTGCCTTCCAGACTGCCTCGTGACTGGGTGCCTTCTGGTGTGACCCTGTGGTCTGGACAGGTCTTTTACACATACATGGTGGTTCTTAGTAAACCCCCAGAAGCTGAATGTATGGCTTCTGGTTCCTTACTTCTGAAGAGCTCAAACTAGGTTGGCCTGACTTGGGAGCCGCCACACACTGGGGCCCTTAATAAGCTTTTGGGGCTCATTTACTGCTTCTGTTCTCTGTCAGGGGTTCAAGATGTCTCAGCATGAGTTTTAATGGCTGATGTTTATTTCTTGTTTACAGAGAAAATGACAGGGTGGTCATGGTCAATGGCACCCCCATGGAGGATGTGCTCCATTCCTTTGCAGTTCAGCAGCTTAGGAAAAGTGGGAAGATCGCAGCCATTGTAAGTCCTGTGATGTCACATGGTGCACATCTGTATATGCAAGCCAAACATTCTTAGGGAAGCTCGCAACCATTGTCTGTCCTGTGATGGCATGTGGTGCACATCTGTACATGCAAGCCAAACATCCTTAGGGAAGATCGCAACCATTGTACGTACTGTGATGTCATGTGGTACATCTATACATGCAAACCAAATGTAGGGCTGGAGAGATGGCTCTGTGGTTAAGAGCCCGTATTGTTATTACAGAGAACCCGATTTTAATTCAAGAATATTTGTTTTCTATTTCCAAAGAAAATGACCATTTGACAGTTATCTGACCTAGAGCCAGCTTACTTGGAGCTTTGATATTTTTCTAGGTTGACGTTTCAGGTGTAGTGAAGCTGTGTCCGAGTTCCCCTCCTGAGGAAGATTGCAAGCATCTTACTTAATGACTGCCACACGCATCTCCCAGGAATAGGGCCATCCCGTTAACAAATCTAAGAAAAGCAGTAACTGCAGAGCTGTCTAATACCCAGTCCATGTCTCCAGATGGCTTGGGATAAGTGCCCTCATTGTAACTGATTGTCTCTGCAGTCCTGTTTTGTCTAGAAGGGGTACCTCTTCCCCTCCTCTTCCTGTACCAAGTGCAGGAGTGTCAGCAATTATATACAAAACATCTCACTTCCTGGGTTTTCATTTGACTTTGATGAACTAACCCAAGCCTTTGGGGCTTTTCACACTTGGTCAGGAGTATTCCAAAGCACTACACTCACAGCTGCAGTCCTTTTCCTATCTTATTCTAACTTCGTGAGGTTTTTTTATTGTCCTTGGTTCCGGATAGGAACCTTGGGGCTGGGAGGGTTGGCAGGGATACAGATGTTTAAGGGATGTAGGTTTTTTGTTTATATATATGACCCCGCCCACTCCCTCCCACACTTGGAGTCTAGAGAGGGACAGTTTCATTGAAGCTGGAACCAGGACCATCGCCCTCCTAGTTCTCTCTGTTTGCACTGACCTGCATCTACTCTGTCTGGACAGGTGGTCAAGAGGCCCCGGAAGGTTCAGGTGGCCCCGCTGCAGGGCAGCCCTCCTCTCAGTCATGATGACCGAGGTTTTGAGGTGATGGATGAATTTGATGGCAGAAGTTTCCGTAGCGGCTACAGCGAGAGGAGCCGGCACAGCAGCCACGATATGCTTAGTCACAGCTGGGACGACAGCAGGGAGAGGGGGCGTCCCCAGCAGCGCACGCAGAGCCGGGAGCGGGAGCGCAGCCGTGGCCGGAGCCTGGAACGCGGCCTGGACCACGAAGACTATGGGCGCAGCCGGGAGCGCAGCCGTGGCCGGAGTCTGGAACGTGGCCTGGATCGCGATTTTGTGCCCCGGGACCACAGCCGTGGCCGCAGCATCGACAGGGACTACGACTATGAGCGCACCTATCACCAGTCCTATGAGCCTGACTATGAGGGAGGCTATAGCTCATCGTATGACCACAGAGCCCAGCCGGAGCGCCGCTATGAGCGCAGTCACAGCCGCGAACACCTACATTCCCGGAGCCCCAGTCCTGAGCCTAGGTCCCGGCAGGAGCACAAGCATGATCCTGACAGGCCCATCGGGGTCCTTCTCACCAAAAGCAAAGCAAATGAAGGTAGGCACACGTGATGTGGGAATACAAGCGGTGCTGCCAACATCACCTTGGCGCTCGCCGGGCACCTGCTGGTGTTCAGCATCAGCCTGAACCGGCAGATACCTGGAGGCTCATTTATTTCTCAGAGCCACATTATGGCGGCATTACTCTTGGGTCCTTGTTCTGTGGTAAGGAGACGAGATGCAGAAAAGTTCACCGATCTGGACGCGGTGTCTCAATGGCTTTGCTTCAGAGAAGTAGCTCACCCGAACACTTGTTACATTGAAGATTCTCAGCCTCTCACCTGCCCTGGGAACCAGAAACCATAGGGTCTGTGTGTGAACAGGCTCAGCTGTCGAGCCTGGCGCTTCTCTGGGTGAAAAACACAAAGCAGAAGGCTGTACCCCAGCTCATCTAGATGGGAGTTCTATTCTAGGCCAGGGGTGGTGTTGAGTAAATAGTCTTAGTTAATCCCCCCAAAGACCTCGGTGGTAGGAGGCCTCATTCCTGTGTTATAGGTCAGGGGCTTCGGTATGTATGTGGAGTCTGCTGGCCCCACACTGCATTCCTGGAGACGAGGGCACACTTAATCCCACCCAGGATTCATTTAATTCTGTGCAGTGAAGCTGTTAGTACTGTTCATAGAGGAGGACTCTGAAGCACAGGAAGTAGGGAAGCCGGAACTCCCACTTAGCCGATCTGAAGCGAGGCGATGAACAGGAGTTGAGTTGAGCCGTTTCCAATCTTGGGTCTTGTCTTCCTACTTATGAATTTTCTTACAACATAACTTTTGTCTCGTGGGTTCTCTCACTGTTCTAGGAAGAGAACAGTGAATGCAAGGAGGAAGATTCGATCTGTAGCTTGGGGTTTGCATTTCTGTTTTAGATGAGTCAGTTTCCTGAGGTTTTTTTTTTTTTTTCCTACTGAAATAACTGGAGTAATGGTCAGGAGTGGGGTACCTGGAGCACGGGGCCTGTGTAAGCTGGGGTGGCACCATTGCTGAGGAGAGGGGCATCCCTGTCAGCAACTTTGGAAGCATGAAGATTTCACAGAATCTTTATAGGTATGTGTGAGGGGATGGCCCTTCACGGGTCTCCAAGCTGGATCCAGATTGAAAGGTGGAGGCCAGAGATGTTTTGTGAGTGAGCACCCGGCAGGGACCTCCTTCCAAGAGGTCTGATCCATTCTGAGGGACGTTGGTATTCAGTCCTTTCCTCCTCTTTCCCTGATTTCACCCTTGTCTCTTCTCTTATGCCCTCCTGCCATAGGGACAACCACGCATGTCATGCAAGCGTGGGGGTACCTTGAATTGGTCAGGTCTCTAAAGGGACAGAGCCGACAGAATGAGTGTGTGTGTGTGTGTGTGTGTGTGTGTGTGTGTCTGTGTGTCCCTGTGTGTGTGTGTCAGTGTGTGTGTGTGTCACTGTATGTGTGTGAGTATGTTTGTGTGTCACAGTGTCAGTATGTCTGTGTGTCCCTGTGTGCGTCCCTGTGTGTCTCTGTGTGTATACTCACACACGTCTATAAAGGGGATTTCTTACAGTGGTTATAGGCTGTGGTCCTGGTGGTCTGACAATGCTGTCTCTGACAGAAAGGGCAAGAACCCGGTAGTTGTTCAGTCCATGAGGTGGGATGTCTGTCAGCAGTCACAGTCTGGTGCCGGAGTCTGGGAGGTATTCAGTCTACGTTGGAATCTGGCTGTAGCAACAGGCAAAAATGAACTTGCCAGGGAGGGTGAGGGCAAGCAGGCACAATGTGAAGGCTTCCTTCTTTCCTGTCCACTTATGTGGGCTGCTACCAGAAGATGAAGCCCAGCTTTAGGGTGGGTCTTTCCACCTCAAACAAGCCGAGTAAGAAAAATCCCTCGCTGGTGTGCCCAGCAGCTTCGGTTTTAGTGGATTCCAGATACAATCAAGTTGACATGCAAGATGAGCTGCCATATACCTACATATAAAAAATCTTAAACAGAAACCTCATGGAATATTACTTATTCTGTGTGATGTACTGAGAGTTTCCATTGCATTGAAATTTTAAAATACTGTTAGGACTTCATTAACTTAAGTCAAGACCCATTAATGAATTATGATCCATAATTTAAGACTATACTGTTGGGCTAGCATTGAGATGACTCAGTGCTTAAAAGTGCTTCATGTTCTTCCAGAGGGCCAGAGTTTGGTTCCCAGCACCCATGCCAGGGATCTTACAACTGCCTGTAACTCCAGCTCCAAGGACTCTGATGCCCTCTTCTGGCCCAGAGGAGCCCACACATGTGATATACATGCACATCCGCACACACTCGTGCACACGCACACACACAAATAAAAATAAATCTTGAAAAGCAAATCTTAAATAAAATGAAGGCATTGTCCAATGAGACTGCCCAGGCCATCTTGGTCTTAATTAAGTTCAGAAATAAAGGGACTGTGTTCCTCTCCTGATGGGGTGTTTTCCTTTTAACCATTTTATTCCCTAAACTTGGAAATTGTTTAAACAACTTTTGATAGTGATGAGGATCAAACCCAGGGCCTAGTGTATGTCAGACAAGTGTTCTTACCTGATTCCACTTTAAAAACCAACAACAACAAAACCCACTCTTTAAAATTATTTTATTTATTTGTATTTTATGTGTATGAGTGTTTGTTTTGTTTGAATGTATAAAAATAAAACTAGAGTGATGGATAGCTGTGAGCCACCATGTAGGTGCTGGGAATCGAACCTGGATCCTCTGGAAGAGCAGTCAGTGTTCTTACCCTCCACTTAAAAAATACTTTGTATAATTTTATTGATGGGAGGAGCATGTATAGAACAATGTTTGCATGGAGCTCCAAGGACAACCCCATGAGAGTCTGTTCTCTCCTTTTACTGTGTGGATTTCAGGGACTGAACTCCCTTGAGGCTTGACAGCAGTCACCTTTATTCACTAAGCCATTCCACTGGCCCTAGTTCTACATTTTTTAAAGATTTATTTTTATTTTATGTATGACTGTTTGGCCTGCATGTGGGTGTGTGTACCACATGCGTGCTTGGTGCCTAAGGAGGTCAGAAGAGGGCATCAGATCCCCTGGAACTGGAATTACAGATGATCATGAGCCAGCATGTGGGTGCTAGAAACTGAACCTGGGTCCTCTGCAAGAGTAGCAAGTGCTCTTAACTGCTAAGCCTTCTCCCCAGCCCATGATTCCACTTTTTAAAAGAAAAAACTTGCTGAGATTACCCTGTAACTCAGCTGTTTCTGGTTAAGGTTACATGAAAAGGAATCTTCTAGGAAATCCAGTAGGTAGGAGTTACTATCGATTAAGAAGGGATGCCAGCAGCGCCTGTCACCAGACACCTTGCTGGATATCAGAAGCTGCTTAACTGTTCATACAGATGCCCATGAAACTATTTGCAGACACTCCTGCGTTACAATAAGAGCATTATTAAGCTTCTAGACAGCTAGGTGAAGTGTTTATAGGTAAGAAAAGTTAGACTTTCTCAGTGCTCTGTCCTGGGGCTGTCGATCTAACCAGCGGGGCTTTGTCATCCATAGGAGAAGTGTGGTATCCCTAGGAGGGTGTGGAGTGTACCTCAGTACTTCTTTTTAGTTGTTGGGTGTGGTGATGCTAAAGATGAACCTAGTGCCTTACAAATATCAGATGTTCACTGTACACTGCGGATTATACCAACAAAGCACTTTGTGTCTTTGTAATAAGATCAAATGCTAATAAGCTTCCTGTAGTTTATTAAAACTGATTTTAAAATGACTTCTTTTGGGATCACCAGAAGGTACTTTCCCTATATAGTAAAAAATTTTCTTGAAAAAAGCTACTGTTTGTAAGCATGCAGGTTTCAGTCAGAACACTAGTAATAACAAATTGAAAGCATTTGCTCTCAAGCTTACTTGGGATGGCTTTCAAAGTCACTATAGTTCTCCATTAGAATGTGTCTTTTTAGAGGCTTAGCAGATAGCATCAGAACAGTCTGTAGAACACTTAAAATACTGAAAAGTGTTCCTCCCTCCTAGATGTGGTGGTGGTGGTTTTCTTTTGAGTACAGTTCAGAGTGCTGCAGACTGTTAGGACGGTGCTTCCGGGATGGCTCTGCCCCAGCTTACAGACCCTGGGCAGTGTGAATTGTTACCTATGACATACACTGTGTCCCCAGCTTCCTGGGCCAGCACAATTTCCTACAAAGATGGATGGAGCAGATTGTTGTCACCAGCCTTTTCCTTGAAAAGTGTTCCCCCCTACATCAGGCACCCACATAGCCTTCACCAGTTACGAGTTTGACCAGTTGCTAACATTTTGCAACATTGTATTCATTTCTCCTGCTTTTTATTTTCTACTTTTCTTTATCCACTTCATTCTCTGCCTCCAATCCATTCTCCCTCCCCCCCCCCTCCCTCCCTCCCTCCCTCCCTCCCTCCCTCCCTCCCCACTCTCTCTCCCTCTTAAAGATTCCAGGCCAGTTTAACAGAGTATCCCATATAAAAATTAAATTTTCACAACTGTTTGAAATAGTCTTCCAAGCCAGTCTTAAGTTTTCAGAACAAGTTGAGAGTGTGTGTGTTCCCTGTCTGTCTTCTAGAGTATGGTCTCCGGCTGGGGAGTCAGATCTTCATCAAGGAAATGACCAGAACAGGACTGGCAACCAAAGATGGCAACCTTCACGAGGGGGATATAATTCTCAAGGTGAGAAGACAAGGTTGGGGAGCCGCGTGTGCCTGCATGCATTTCTAGTCTGCGCTCCCACGTCCACACCACAGGACGGACTATCTGAGTCTCAGTGGTCAGGAGTAGGGGAGAGACAGGGAGAGCAGTATGATGAGGTCTTTGTCCAAAGAACAAAAATAAACGGAGATAATAGGGATGTAGCTTGGGAGCCCCGCTCCCTCTCTAACCCCCCCCCCCCAAAAGTAGTTTAAAAAGGAAAAGGGAAAACCAGCCTTAGAAGCTATACTAATTTAATAACAAAGAGAAAACCTTAAGGAGCCTCCTTCTCCCTGTTGATTTAAAGTTTAGGATCCTGTACCAAGGGAAGGTGAGCCTGGGAACCACTGATCTGTGCTTGCTGAATGCTTGGGAGTTTTTTAAAACCTCTCCAATCAGGAAGCATGTTACAGCTGTAAACCGAGCTGTCGTCTTGAATTGGAAGTTAAGTAGATGAGCAGAGTAAACTAACTGTACTCTGACTCTTTTGTGCTGGCTCGGGGCGTGTGTGGTCACATTTCATTTAAAGGATAATTTGTTTTCTCATTCAGTCATCCTGAAGCCTGGTCCCAGTATCTCAGCAAATTCTTTCCAGTTCTGTAAAGGGGAACAGGTGTTTTTTTTTGTTTTTTTGTTTTTTTTTTTTTATAAAACGTAGATGTGAATAATTGTTCCGTGTATGAATAACATGGCCGTTCTTCATATACACAGATCAATGGGACTGTTACTGAGAACATGTCTTTAACGGACGCTCGGAAGCTAATAGAAAAATCTAGGGGGAAGCTGCAGCTTGTGGTGCTGAGAGACAGCAGGCAGACCCTCATCAATGTCCCCTCCCTCAATGACAGCGACTCGGAAGTAGAAGGTAAAAAGGGGGCCTGTGTGCTTTCTGGGTGTCAGGAGGGCCATGCCTGAAGGCAGCCCTGGGTTGGAGGGGCAAAGAAGGCTGCATTTAAACTTTGATTAAAAAAGAGAGGTATTCCTGGTTTTTTGTTTGTTTGTTTATTAAAGTGTCTTTCGAAAGTAGATTTCTAGTAGGGAATTCTGGTGAAGGCCTCTTCATTAGGCCACTGAGAACAGAACTTAGTAGTAACAGATCACAATATGCCAAGTGCTCATTCAGACACTAGTCAAGTATAGACTTTTGTGCTTTAAAAATGACAGAAGCCAGGCATGGTCGTTAGCCTTTAATTCCTTTCTCAGAAATCAGAGCCAAGGCCAGACTGGTTTACCTAGCAAGTTCCAGACCAGCCTCAAAGAAAGAAAGAAAAAGAAACCAAACAGCAAGAGAAACCCATGCTCCTGGGTGTGTTATTCTTTCTCTTAACTCTAGTGCTTAAAATCTGTGTTAAAATCTCTTCATAAATTCCAACTCTGCTTAAGGAAAACAAGGCTGTTAGTATTTCCACCTTTAGAAGGTGGCATGAAACATGTAGACATTACTAAAGGATCAGTCAAAACGGCTCAATATTACGGTACATGTTGCTTGCTAA
>CABHPP010126499.1:8339-51568 GCA_902168425.1 Peromyscus attwateri | reverse complement strand
AGGTTTTTTAAAAATGTTATTTGGAGTCAAGACTAGGAATTGTTTAGTGAATATTTACATGTACTGCTTAGATAGCTATAATTTCAGACATAATTCTGAGAAATGAATTTAAAATATGTTCCACTACTGCATTGAAGTACTTTGTCTGTCTTAGAAGAACTGGCTAGGGGATTTATATTCCCAGCTAGGATCTCTTTTAATAGTTGATCACTCTAAGAGGAAGGGCTGTGTGTCCTTTCACATAGGGCCTGAAGTAAGCCCAATAAAAAACAAAACAAACAAACAAACAAAAAACTGCCTCAATGACTTTTATATAATGAAGTATTTAATGGAAAGAATAACAGAGTCAGGAACAAAGACTCAAGAAGAGATGCAAATGCATGGAGAGCCCACATTGAGCTTCCATGCACAGTTGAGAGTATTTCATTAACTTGTAGAGATAGGAAAGCATTTAACTGATCACAGTCTTGTAGATCCTGTCTTAGCAAACAGGTCTAGCAGGTGAAGTTTAGGATGGAACTGTGGACCCAGCCTCATCCTTTAGGTATCTGACCTCATCTGTTGATTTCTAGAGTTTTTTTGTAAAGTAGGGGAATCATAGTGCCTCCACTTTAAATCACCAGTCACTTTATGGTTTAATTTTGTAGTATAGAATGTTTAATGTTTTTCTAAGAGGATAAAATAGCTTGCTCAATTGCCTTTATGATCTATCAAAGCAAGAACTATTTTGTTGACGTGACAACACTTTTAAAAAAAAGAGTGGTTCTAATATATTTTTTTTTCCAAATTAGCCTCAAAACTTTCTCTTCTGATATGGATTAGCCTCAGAAAATATCATAGTTTAATTGCATTCTTGCTTGTTATGTATAAATCAGAATCAGGGTCAATATCTGAGAGAACATTCCATTTACTCCAAAGAGAAACGTTGACTTTTATTTGGAAAAAAAAGTCTTGGCAGACACACAGGGAACTCCAGATGGAGGAGGCTGTGCCACATGGATTCTAAGTTCCCCTCTCTTCTTATTGATGTCTCAAGTCGAACACGTTCCGTCTGTCCACTCTCAATAATGAATAGCGACTTTTTTATTGTAAAGGTAACAAATTCCATATAGGGTAAATGAATTCAAGCATATAATGAAATGTGCAAGACTCAATGCTCTGCCCTGTATAGATGGTGAGCATTATGTGCGAAGTATGGAAATCCAATCCAGTTTCTGGAGTGAACTGTGTTTTTACATGAGGAAAGACTGAGAAAAATTCTCTCAAGACTTCAGTTTTGTTCTCTTCTAGGGATTAGGTATCCAAATCATGGTTTGTGGGAATTATTTGAATCTGATTTAGTTTTTTTTAATGATTAGCTCTATGGAAAGGATCATTGAAAACTGATTCCTTTCGTCTGCAGCAAAATACTCTATCATATAATTAAGTAAATTGAAGGACACTAAACATTCCACTTAAATCCAGTGTATCAAATATAACACACAGCTAATGGTTTAAAATGTATTAATCATAGCTTTGACCTTTTTGAAACTAGCTCCTCTGAGAATTTTGTTTTGTATCTTAGAGTATCAAGGATAGTTGGCATCCCCAAGTTAATGCTAGTGTAACCATTATGTTGTTTTTTGCATATTTAATTATGGCGAATATTATTGCCAATGCCTATGTTTTATAATATTAATAACTAATATCACTGTTTTGCATACTTAAATTATTTTAAGGGACCTAACCTTTATTCTTTCTCTCATTAAATGTTTGCTGGAAAGCCTTCCAATGGAAAACTCTTCTTTTATTGCTTAAGCAAGGTTCATATTTAAGCAGCCGTTTGGCCTATTTATTCTACACATATTTTTTGAGCCTCAGTTTTTAATTATCTCTGTGTGTGTGTGAGGGGGTATTATATCTGTCTGTCTGTCTATATACTGTGTGTGGCAGTGAACTCTGAAATGTTGGCTCCATACACACAGTTAGAGATATTTTATTTTAACGTTTGATGTAACAGTCATGTTTTTCCATGACGGGATTTCATGTTCTCTTCTCTCTTCACTCTGGCATGGGAAGATTCTCTTTCATCGTTTATAGATAACTGAAGCTAACCAAAACTTGTTCAAGTCAAAACCAGCAGCACTGTGAGTTATTCAGCACCTCCATTCAGCTACAGAGTTCTACAAATGGTCCAGCGTTTGCAATGGCATGTCCGAAACCCAATGCTCTAGTTTTCTTTTCCCTAATGGAGAACTAAGAATTAAAAGGGCCTGGGCTGTTCACATGGACTGAATCCCCAGGGCTTGGGTGCAGAGGTCTTACAAAAATTTAGTGAGTGAGAAGGAGAACAAAGATTCTTAGTTGGCGGGGAAAATTTTTGATCGCCTGTGGCTAAGAAGCTGAGGGGGACAGGTAGGCACAGTGGGGTGCAGGATAATGAGGCGCATGGCAAATGTGATGCACAGATGTTAAGCCAACTGTAACTCCGGCTCCCACAGTGGTGCATGCCACAGCACCATGCCCCAAGGCTATGTCTACACCAGAACATTTGGGGCAGTAAACGACAGCAACATTAGGTTCAAATTAATCTATTATCCAGAGCTGTGAAATGTTGGTTGCTTGTTTCAGAATTACATTGCCTGTGGGTGAAATGTTTTAGGTAGATTTTAATGCAGGCTCATGACTTGCTGAGGAGATTAAGTGGAGAAAGGGAAATTAACAGTTGGGAGAGTTGTGGAGGGCACAGTTCTGGTTAAAGTATATGAAAAAGTATTACATATTTCACGGGCAGGTCTGGTCTCCTGTTGGCCACCTGCTGGGACTGAAATATCCCACATCATAATGAAGGCAGGTTTGCAGAACTCTTGTAAATACTTGAGCCCTGCAATTGAAGACAGCAGACAAAGGCGGCTTTGGGGTCTCCTGCAGACTTTGGAGGGGTAGGTCTGTCAGACGGTGCTCCAAATGAATTTGGCAATATATTATTCTGCACTTGTTAAGGGGGACATGCAAAATCTCACAGTTGAGTCTTCGCTCTCCTGAGTTTAGACTCCTAGTAACAGGTAGTCTTGTGCGTTTCAAGTATTTTTCCAAGCGATTTTGGCATGTTTTCTGCCTGTCATCCCACGGGTATTGGTAGGTCCATTTTCCTATACCTGTGTGGTACCTGACCTTCTATTTCCCCAAAATAAACCCCAAAATAAAAAATTAAATAAAATAAAAACTAAACCTCAAATTAGCCTGCAACTTTTTTTTTGTCAATTAAATGGTTTATTCAATCAGATGGGAGACCAAACCTGCTTGGGAATATCTATAAAGAATTTTTTTTTACAATATTGTCGTTTTTCTTATAAAAACACTTAATTGAAATGCCTAAGAGCTGCCCAGCACAAAAGTCAATAAAAACCCTAGAATAGAGTTTATAAGGGTTGTCTATGTACATAATTAAATCCTTCAGGCACTTTAAAACTCGGCAAAATAAATGGTTATGCAAGAATAGCCTGCTGAGAGAAGAAACGCTTGTATCAGCTTTAACCAGCTACCCTGTGTTCCATGTTTCTGGGCTGGAATGAGAAAGCTATTGGAACCCCGGAGGACTGTGAGCCACATACAAATCATCTTTGTTACTCACACTTGGGGGGTACTTTATAGTGGCTGTCAAGGCCAATACGAAACATGGTTTGTGCCTGGAAAAGTCAAGTGCCCTTACTTAAGAAGGAAGACACCAGCTATCCAAGTGACTGAACAACATCCAAGATGCTTAGCCGGGCCTGGTTGTTAGGGGTGCAGATTTATTACTGGGCCCGACTGAAGTAAACTGACATGTACGTTTGCATTCTAGATTTGATGGACTAACAGAGGTTAATTGCTTGCAATGATCTATGTGGAGCAGGAGTGGAAGGCAAGAACCATGTTTCGATTTCATTTTACCCTTGTTCTTCGGGGAATATCTAAAAGGATGGGATTATTATGTGGGGGGAGGGAAGAGTGCGCAGGGGTGGAGGGATTAAAAAGAAAGCAGTCTAATGAATGCAACCAATAGAAAAGTCCAAGGTTTGTTTCTCCCCCTGGCCCTCAAAGTTATGATAAATGATAGCACAAGGGAAAGATAACCTACCAGGAGAGTGCGATCGCCAAGGCCAAATACTAAAACTCCCAGCTGACGGGGCTCATACACTGCAGTCTCTGTTCGTGTTTATTTTTTCTGCTCACTCTTGGTTTCGTCAATCAGTATGATAGACGATAAGTCCTGACTAGAGCGGCCCGCGTCCTGCTCTCTCACGGTGGGTAGCATGTTGTGGTTGGCGCCGTGCAGTCGGAGCATCGCCCGCACCCGGAGCAGCAAGGGATGAGGTTCGAGCAGCTTCCAGCAGCTGACTCCTTGGAGAATACCAAACAGGAACGTTATCAGCGGAGTGTGGGGCTGCCAAGAAACTGACCACACATTAGTACCTTTGTTTGGGTAGAGTCTAAGGGGGCTGTAGCTCAGACTTGAGACACTTTCTGTTAAATCATCCCTGGTGTTAAGTGTTAAAAGAGAAGCTTGTTCAAAAAAAAAAAAAAAAAAAAAAAAAAAAAAACACAGAAAAGAAACCAGGGCTGATGGCCCCAGGCAGTCCTGTGACAAGAACCCTCCCAGTTAGACTGAATTTGTGGACTTCCTGGGCTGAGGTATAAATGACATCAATTTGAAGAAAAGGAAGAAGCCCTGTTTAGTCTCTTTACTTCTAAATACATTCTCTGCTGCAAAACAGCATAAAAATTCCTGCAAGAGAAGCCTGTGGGCACAGTGGGGGCGGGCTGGGGATGAAATGCTACTTAGGTCGCCAACAGCTCATCAGATAAATGGAATTTCCTGAATGCTATCCATAGATACTGATGCTGTTTATCTAGTCCCTCAGAACTAACACTCTGCATTTCTTCCTAAGAGAAGGCTTTCCCCCCCCTATTTCAGACATTGGAAACTTTTAGAAACATTTTGATATCACTAATTTTTTTTCTTAGTTCATTTTGTAGGAGCTCAGTGACTATAAAAATCAAGAATGTCCTGACTTGATACAGTGAATGAGCCAAAGTGAAATTCTTTTGATATCTTGTGATGCAACATTGGTCAGACATTTCCTGTTCGACATTTTTTCCCCTGGATATTATGGTTTCCTTTCTTAAGAACAGATGCAGTGGACATCTTGAGTTCTCCTCTGTCTGACATTTCACATGAGTGACCCCCCACCTTCCCTCCAAAGTGAAGCTTCATGGTAGAAAGAGGAGGTAAATGTGACATGCTGTTTGTATACACAGCCTTTCTCCACTTCAGAAACTTTGTGGATGTGTTAGAGAATGCTTCCTCTTACCATAAGACACATTCCCTAAACAAGGCATGTACTTTCTCATTCCTACTTCTTCGAGTCCCTGGTGTGGTTCCTTGGAGCTGCTGATGTCTGTTAAGGTGAAACTCAACACGGGAATATTAGTTTTATTTCAGTTAATTATGTTACTAAGAGCTCATGAACCTTAAGATTTAGGGTTGGTCTGTTTCTAGTTAGGCTGCCGAGCTTTCGACTTGATGGAGGGGGTCTGTTTCATTCTACGTGGCCTCTGCACCTCTGTAACCTCTGGCTTCCTCTTTTCCTGAATCACAAGTTTACGTTCTCCCCTTCTGTGAGAAGATTGAATGCTTATTCAACTCTGAAATGACTATGGTCACAAAATATCAACAGTGATTTTTTAATAGATCTTTGCCTATCAAAATATTGTTGCTGAATAACAGCGTAGAGGCAGTTGTGGCTGCTGATAGTAAGGAATCTGACTGTTAATAAAAAGCAGACAGGGGGCTTGAAGCAGTACTTCTACCATTGCAATTTAGACACTTTATATTACTTTATTTAGTGCAACACCTGCAGCTACTCACATTGCTGGTGGCTGAAATAACCCAGGTCCACACAGGGAGAGTATTACAATTTCATTGTGCTATTTGTGCTTACTGTTTAAGCCTTTCTCACAGGAGAAAACATTAGCTAAGTGTTCAGTAGATAATAAAATAGGGGATTTGGGCTCATCTGTGGCACTTAAATCTGCCTATTAAAAACCTCCCTTTGTAATTAGTATCTGCCTCTTCTTGTACCCTGGCTGGCACCTGGAAGTGGGCAGTGCGACAAGCTGGCACTTGTTAAAGTTTGTTCTGTTGTCCCCACCATGGATGGACTTTATGATCAGGTCCTCTTCTGAGCCTCGGCGAGTGTAAACTTCCTAAGCCTTCTGCAGATGCCATAATGGATTTCGGATGGAAAATGATTGCATCTCAATGGGACAAAGAGGGTGCTTCACATTAAGGCAATAATAACAAGTCATTCTTCATCTTTAATTGACAGTCCAATTTAGATTTCAGATGGGTGCTTTTTAGTGATTTTCTACTTTAATTTTAACTCTAAAGAGTTTATACACATAAATATATAGGTATGATCTACAAAGTGTTCAAATTAAGCAAACTTCTAATTCACGCAAAGAAAAAAAAGATGTAGGGTACAAATTGGGGACTGGTTGAAACCAAGCTTGGGGCTATTTCTCCTTCATCTATCTTGGAATGGTGCACAGTTCAGTGGATTCATACCCCTTGACTTTAATTGCTCTGGGTCCACTGAGACAAAGCCACGGTGCTCTGTTTGTTTGGGGGTCAAAGGCGTAATCATTAAGGCCTTCAGAATATTTTCAAGCATTCGGGGAAGTAAATAGTATTTAGAGATTTTATAATCATAGGACGAGTCTCCAGATAGTTGTCTCACTTCCTCAACTCTCCTCGCTGAAGTTTATTTGGTCATTGAAACATTAAGCTTAGCCAGTCCTGTTCTTTCTACTTTATGAAAATGTAGACAGGAAATTATCAGCAAATTGCTCGTTTAGAATTAAAGGCAGGAAATGAACTTCAGTAGTTGAATTCGTGCTGTAAAAGCTTCTACCTAAAACATAAGTAAAGCCAGAAAACCACGCTTTTTTTAGTTGTAAGTCTGGGCTTTGTTACATCAACACAAACAGAATCCAATACTCTGTCCTATCTCTCCCTCAAATTTGTATACATTTTTACAGGATCCATAACTGTTTGTTATTATTTCTCTAGTACTTTAAAAATGTAACCTTTCATTAAAAATATAATTTCGTATAGTGTATTAATAGATTAATGTAGGCTATCACCCAGAAAGAATAACTTCACCAATTTATTCTAGACACAAAAAATGTTAATATCTCTTTAAGTTTCTAAACTATTTTTACCTGAATTTCCAAAACTTCCTATTAAAATCTTGCTTACAACACATGAATATATATTCCTAAATAGTTAGTAGTTTCTCACCATGGGACCTTTCGGACTATTCCTCTCTGAAGCTTGTTAATCAGATTTTATTCCTTGCATGTTATATTGTTAGTATACCCAATACATCAGTGGTATCTACAAAATAATTCCTGTACTTAATTTTCTTTTATATTTTTGTGCTGTCATTTTTATTTCTCTATATATTTCATATGCTCTAATATTCTTTAAAGTTTTCCTTATTGGTATTGCATTATTTAAATAAACCACAGACATAATTCTCCTCCAACCAAATGATGTGTACCATGTCTGACTGTTTTGATTACCATTAAGGAAAAATGAATTGCCTTGGATTAAATGAGAAAAAAAAAACCTCAAACTTCAGCCCAACTTTCAACCACTTATTTAACTGGGCTTGAGGAAGTCAGAAAATGCTGGTTTTAAAATTTAGTTTATTTTTCACTTTTGTAGAAACTCATGTGTAATACTTCTTTCAGTATCTTGGAACCTATAAAAGGCAAACATGTTATTTAAAAATATATAGTATTCAGCTTTTATTATGGATTCTTGCTACTACTCTCTTATAATGAAAATGTAATGCATTGGGTAGATTTAAATAAGCACAAGTTATTCTCGTTACTTATTGGCACTAAAATTTTATAGAATCAGCTGTATTAAGTTTTAGCATGACAGTTTATAATTTTTGTTAAATGTATTATTAAATAATAGCTGTAGATATTCTTAGATGTCATTGTACCACCATTAATATTTAAACTGAAATATCTTTAACCAAACTCTATAGAAGATCTTATTTAAAAGAAAGTAGCTTCCTGAAGTAGTTTTCACAGTCAGCATTGTGTCTTAATCAAACTTTTAGAACAGAGCCCAGGGGGTTTGGGGGCAAGAGATTATTTCCAAGTTGTTTTATTTAATAGCTACTTCATTCACTGATGCATTTAAGGTAATTTGTTATTTGGTTCCTATTTGGGTTTTTCTTACATTGATTTCTTTGTGTGTGTAATAATTTCAGTGTGACTTTGTCTAAGTGTAAACTTGTTGTGGCCATTGTAAGGTAGTAGCTCTCTGTCTTTTCTCATGTTGCAGTGACATTTTTTCATAGCCCAATGACGCTAGCTTCCTCACATACAACTCTGGACTAGGAGAAACATGGCTATGTTGGCAAGAGTGCCAACTTAGATCTGAAGTTAGTACCATATTTGGCATTTGCAGATGCCACCATTTAGGAATTTATGAAATTTTTGAGGAAGTTGTTAGTATTGGAGGGAAATAATGAAAAGGAGTAAGAAAAACAAAGTTAAATGTCAATAAAGAAAACCCCAGGATAAATTTGAAGGGACAAAGAACTTTTAAAAATGTTAACCTGCAATTATAACTTTAAATTATCTGATGTAGTCATTTTACACATTCAGATTGATGTGCAATATTTGCCATTATGATCCGGAAGTGATTTATGATAGCTGTTTTTTTTCTTTCTTCTTTCAAAATGCTCTTCTCTCTACCCATTTTTGGGTAGATGTTCTTTGTAGTGATAGGGACACAAGGCAGGAGACAGACTCCTTGGCCTCATTACATCTCCGTTCTATTGGGGACAGACAGGTTGTACAACAACAAAGAAAGAATGATGAGACACATGGTGACCAATGCCGTGAAGGTAATATAGGATGGCTGTGGGGACTGGGGGATGTGTGATGGTGACACAGCACTTAGACACACTTCATATTGTGCAGTCTTCAGTGACCACACAATGCTTATCTGAATCATTTGCTACCTATTTGGGCAAAGTCTCTGATTCTCATAGCCAATGACAAGATAATAAATTTCAGTATTAGGTAGATGAAAGATGTTCCATTTTTAACTAGTCTTGGTACATTTTTAATGCAATCAGACCAGAGAACTTTTCTCATAGGACTTATCCTGAATCTTAGGATGATTTGACATATCCTAATCAGTTCTCACAATTTTCTGCTCTTCACATCTCCTCTTAGTAGCTGTCACATTGTTGCATAGTGAAACCTTGAAGCTTGTGATTCTGTGTTTTGTCTCCTCAGACAATTCAGGAAGAGCTTCATCCATGTTTGGTTTATTTGGTCCTCAATGACATGAATGAGATTTCAAAATTTAGAATCACAGGTCAAGTGAAAAGTCACAGTGGAGAGCACAAGTAAGCACCAAAGAAATGACAGGACAGTGCCAAATGAAAGGTCAAAAGTCAAGGGAAAGACTGCACACTGATGAAAGCAGATGCTGAGTTTTGAACATCTGAGCACACTAGGGCATCCCAGTGCTCACATGCGCAGTTTAGTAACTGTGCTGCTGCTCATTCACAAAGAAAAGCAGACAGAGCATGGTAAAGAGAGAATGAGTTTTTATCATCATTGGTTACTGTCAATTAGGATGACCCTTTTGTTATGGGAGTTCTTAGAGACATACACAGAGTGCTCACCCTGGAGACACTGCCGTAGCCTTCTGTTCCATCTGGTGTAGAGACAGCTACACAGATCACTGAGGATGCTCAAAAGTGCATTCACCATCAGCCCAAGCATGAATTTCACTCCATACAGACTTCAGCTGATACCTGCATGTGGTCCAATTTCTCCAATTATTTCTTCATGTATTTAATAAACATAAGTTGAAAACAAACTCTTTTTCATTACTTCTATTATAACTAATAGAATAATTTATTTGAGATATGGTTTCTTCTTTGGGCATCATTCTCAAGTTTTAGGCAATGATTTGAAAGTCTATTTATTTATTTGTTTGTTTATTTAGTTACTGGACAAGCTTTTGCTGTGTGGCTAAGTTTAGCTTTAAATATGTAAACCTCCTGCCTCAGTTACGTAAGAACTAGGATTACAGGGACATGCTGCCACACCTACGACAGTCTGTTGGAATGGCTTTTATTTTAAAAGCAAAAATGCTTTCATTGTAAGACCCATGTGGCAGAGAGAGCTATCATTTCTAGTGGGAGAACTAGGGAAATGGGTACTTACATAAACTCTGTCAGTCAGTGCTATGCTTTCTTTGCATCACATTGTTTTCTCTCAGGAAAGTGGTTTTTGTTGTTGTTGTTATTTTTTTTTAAATCAGTCTTGGTCACAGAAACCAGGAAATGTGTACCCCTTACTTTTTATTTGGGTCTTCTGTCATTTGTCCCTAGAACCTCTCATATTAGTTTTTGAGGTGTAGCAAATACCATTTTGAATTTTTTATTTCTCAAAATTATTTATTTAGAGCTATGTATTGCATTCTTTTTGGAAACATATATGTACTATTAACATACTTGGGAAGGGCATCTGTGTGTGTGTGTATGTGTGTGTCTGGGTGTGTTGTGCGTGTGCACAGGCATGCTTGTGTACATGTGCCTTCATCATTAGCAATAAATTGTTCTTTGGGGTTTAGAGGCCTTTTGCTGTGATTTGTTTCATGAGTTGTACAAAGTGACTATTCTTCAACAGCAAAGCATTTAAGTGACGTCCCTTCCCATATACTAGAAGGAAACAGTGATATTATATGACAAACTCTGAAAATGAATTAGTACGGTATGTTTCTACAGTCTTAAAGGAGGAATTCACCAAAGGAGGGTCCTTTCAGTGGAGCCCTGTGCTCTCTGTTAGTAGGTCGCATTAGATGGGAACGTGTATTTACAGGTTAAAAATCTCCAATGATAATGGAAGCTTTGGAAAAGCCCATACAGTCCAGACTCTGCCTAACTGTAAAGTCTGCCTTAAGTAATACATAAGTGCTATCATTGTCTAGAAAAAGTCTTTTTTTTTCTGTTTTACCTTTCACATCTCTGACATAAATTTTTTTAATATATACTTTGCAAAGTTAAGGGCAAACTCTGAAGGATGAAATATTGCAAACCAATTAAAAACAACTGAAGTGAGATTCTGAAGTACAGGAGTTTTCCAACTCATGAACAATATTTAGAGAGCTGGGTAATTTTAATTCCTCAGGGAACCATAAGTCTGGGCATTAATAGGCTTACAGTGATAAAAACGGCCATATACTATGCACATGTAGATGGTATTGTCAAGAAAGAAGCAATTAGTGGCAGTGAAAGCCCGAGTATGTACACATATGGTGAGCAGGTTATGTGTAAAATACAGGCCGGAGTAACAGCCAGTGACAAAGAGAAGTGCAAGCCGCCGGGCTACTGTTGAACTACACAATGGCAGATGGTGCCTTGCTCACAAACCTGGGCCCACCGAGTGATCCTAAACAAGAAGAGGGTTTTGAATACGTTTACTGGATTCTATACTACATCGCTTGTCTTCGCTTTCTTCTCTCTCTTTGCCTTGTTTCCCCTTTCCTTTTTCTCATTCCTAAATTACTTTAGTATGTCCCCTTCATCTCGTTTGCCTCCTCTTCCTATCGTTTGCTTGATGACATGACTAGCCAAGTGGATAATTGGTTTCATTTTGTGTGTTTGAATTGTAGTGAACAATCTTTACCAAATCTTTCTGACTTGTTCCTATCTGAATGTAGACATGTACACACCATGGCATGTATGTGGAGGTCATAGGACCACCTTGGGCTTCGATCTTCCCCTTCTAACCTGTTTGAAACAGGGTCTCTCTGTTACCACGGTGAACACAAGGCCAGTTGGCCAGGTGCCCATTCAAGGACTCTGGTATCTCTGTTTCCATCTTGCCATGGGAGCCCTGAAAGTCCAGGTCCGTTTTGCTTTATCCGACTTTATGTAGGGTCTGGGAATTCGAACTCAGGTTCTCTCACTGGTACTATGAGCGCTTGAACCACTGCGCCATCTCCCAGCCTTTTGTGAATAATCTTGATAGAATCTAAAATGTTGATTTTCCTAATCGAGAATGGCTGTAGAGAGAGGAGCTGGATGACTCTGAACATCTTTCTTCAGGGTCATTATGTGGATGGCTCAGAGCATCTCCTCAGGAATGGGAAAGCACACTTTTCAGTCTTGGCCTGTTAGCTCCAAGTCAGGGCCTGCACGCCTAAGTCAGAAATCTCTCCTTCTTTTTTTGAAGAGCATTACACCATAAACACATTTGTGTAGGAAGCAGACTTGAAAGGACACATTTACATCTTAGTTTTAAAAAGTTATACAACTGTTACTATAAAACGTACCCAGCAAGTTGTAACCTTATCTTCTACATTATAGATTTTGTGTCACTTTCAAGAGAAACCAGTGGATGTGGAAAGGAAATACGTTTACAATCTGATAACCAGCAACACATATTTCACCCTCCAAAGTCAGGAAATTGAGGGAGTTGCACAGGTTGGCTTCCAGCGTGAAACTCGCACCACAGCGACTAATTTAGGTACTGAACACGCCACAATAGAACGCACTGTGGGGTGGATATGGAGGAAACATTTTGAGTATTATTCTCCATCCTACCCCTGTTTATTTTGGCTAGAATTCTTTTTTGGGGGGAAGGGGGTGTCATCCTCCCAAAACTCAATTGCTAAAAGCTGGTTTTGCTGGCAAAAAAATAAAAAAGACAGTTGAGTGAGGCTCAGGGCACACCACATTTCAGCATTTCATTTGCCGGCATGGAGCTGCCAACCTGCCCAAGAGTTTGAGGAAACGCTGTTTACTATTTATTAGCAGTTGAATTTATGTGAGAAAACCACAGATTCTTCATTTTGCTACCTTCCTTTTTTGTAAATGCGCTATAAACTATGAGGATCTGTAAGTTAGGGAGAAGGCGCCATTGCCCTCACAATGTGCCAGATCCCTCTTTAGGTCTATGCAGAAACCCGCCTGTTTTCACAAAGGCATCCTTAAAGGTAGCCTTCAAACAGACAGGTTTCCCTCCACCTCATGAGTCACAGCGTAGTAATTTAGGTAAAATGACTTGTATTGCTATCAACTGAGATAGCCAGAATCATTTCCTGTATTCTCTGGTGTCGGGCACAGTCAGTGAGGTATTTAGGACCCTGATGTTCTCCAGAGAATCCTTCAAAGACAGCTCCAGGGAGCCTCACCATTGCTGAAAGCAGGGAAGCCAGAATCAGAAGTCAGTATCTCTCCTTTGGATTTGAAAACAGGAAATGACTTGGCATTTCTGATCTTGCCTGGGAGACAGGCCCTGACTCCACAATTACAGAGCATAATTACTCCAAGCTCAGCCTAAGAACCCCCAACTGCTTATTGAGGACCTGCCAGGAAACTGACCCAGGTGAATGGTCTAGAAGAGAACATGAGGTGACAGAGCCTGAGATGCCTTTTTCAAGAAAATTTCCATGAAAAGGCTGCTTAGAAAGGTAGAGTTGTTAAAATCAGCTTGGCAGGGGGCATACCAGAGTTTAAAGTGAGGAAAACTGGCTGGCAGTTTGGGACTTAAATCAAATATTCATAGAAGTTTTGAATTGTATGTGTGTGTGTGTGTGTGTGTGTGTGTGTGTGTGTGTGTGTGTGTGTTAAAGACCATTTCAGAAATTTTACTTTCAAAAGATGCTCATTTCCAAATCACACCACAAACGCATTGAAGTGGCACCACCTCTTAAAGCCATGTGTACCCCTATGCATATTCGTCCAACAGCATGTGAATTCCCATGCAAAATGGAGACATGGCCCCTTATTCTCCTGCTGTGACTCATTTCCTTCTGGAAGATTATTGCTTTGTACTGATCCTCTCTCCAAATTCTGGACTCACAGTGATATGTATGCTGGTTGCCGTCCATACACTCTTTGATGCTCCGTCCCTCCCTCCCTCCCTCCTTCCCTTCCTCCCTCCCTCCCTCCTTCCTTTCTTTCATTCATTTCTTGGTTTTTAAAGATCAACCTTTCAGTTATTAAATTGTCTCCTAATAAAAGTTTTGTTGTAGTCTGCTTGCATCATGCTTGGAAGAACGGCAAATGACAGGTTACAGTAGTGGAGCTGGGATATTTTGAAGATATGATTCTTGTGTCCAACTTGTTTTTCATGGTTGTTGTAGAATGGCCTTAAAATGGCAATCTAGGGGCCATGGTCCTCACTAGAGTTGGAATAACTCAAAAAGGTGATTTGAAGAGAAAAATGAGGAAGTCACAGAACCCTAGAACTTCATTTCTTCTCACATGACCAGAGAGGAAAATCATTACAGAGAGCTCATAGAGTTGGCCAAGCACTTCGAGCTACATGCATCAGGGTGACAGCAGTTGGTACCACACTTGGTGGAACTGAGTGGCTCAGAACTTGTGCAAAAATGGCTTTTAAGTGGTACCCTCCAGTTTCAAATGGCTGGTGCTGAAAAACTTAGAAGTAATAGCTTTGAGGTGGAAGGTCACTATTGCCAACTTTTTAACTAGTCCTAGTATGTGGGGGTACATTGCATATTACTTCATTGGACAACCAATTAAAAATATTACAGACGGAACTTACTCTAAAGAACCCTGTCCAGATTCCTTTCCTAGCTGTGAGCTGGACATGACTGATCTTCTCCTTCCTGGTTTCTATTCACTTACTTCCTTTCTGCTGCTTAAAGACCCGGCCCCTTCCTGGGGAGCATTGCCCTGGCTAGGCATAGCACAGCTCTCACCTTTCAGGTGGGAGGTCAAATGTCACTTCCACAGTATGCAGCTATCCTCATTATCTCTCCCCACCCAACCTCATTATCCCATTTCTTTCCTCTCTGCATTACTAGGCGCCATGAGCAGTTTGTTAGTTGATTATATGTTTGCTTGCTGTGGTTTATGCTACCCACGTTGCACTCTGGTCATACAGGCTTCCTAAAGGGAAAGAAGTTCTGAATGCTGTTCATTTCCTCACTCTCAGTACTCTGAGAGCATCCAGGGTAAGTAGATGCTCAATAAAAGTGTTTTCAAAGGCTGAATGAGTCAAAATGTACACACGAAAAACAAACAATATACATGCATTAATATGTCTGCTAGGTTGCTTTTGAGAAGTTTTCAGATTTTATGTATAGGAGAAAGTGGAAAGACAGACCATGGTGAAGTATGTGGAGATGAAAATTATTTGTACTCACAATGTCATTTGCGATTGTAAGGTTTCACTTTCACCAAAAATATTTTAAGACTGCTTTGTAGACGTGCTTCTTCTGGTAGAAGGCAGAATAAGATAAAGGAGGGTATTTGAAGGAAAATGCAGATGATGGGTTAATAATGGTAAAAGTTAGAAAGTAATTAGTTACATGATTTATTATGATCTTTATTATATCTACTTATTTATTTTCTGTGTGTGGTGAGGGGAATGCACGTGATACAGCTCAAGTGTAGAGCCAGTCTGCTCACTCTTTCTACCATGTGGGTCCTGGGGATCAAACTCAGGTTGTCAGTCTTGATGGCAAGCCTCTTTATCCACTGAGCCATCTTGCCTGTCCATTTATGTTATTTAATAATGGTACTAATTCATGCTCATAGCTGAGGAACATCATTGAGGATCTCACATACTAGGATGAGTCTGGAGAAGGGATAATTCTGCATGTGGCCATAGCGATTGTCCCTATAAAGGGGATGAGCCACAAGAATCAGCAACACAGCTGTGGACTTCAAAAACGACATATTGGTATCTTGGAAATTCTGGACTCCCTGGTTTACTTATAATGTCTACCATGAAAACCACCATTATTTAACCAGGTCCCTCAAAGAAACACAGCAACCAATGCTTAGACTTCAATCCTTGCATCATCTGATGCAGGAGATGCTTCCTCTCCCAAGCACTCAGCAGACGTAGGAGTGTAACTTGATAAAGGGAACTTACAAGACAGAAAATTTGTCAGGGCACTAAAAGAGAAAATTCAGAGATTGACCAGGGTGCGAGGCCTACACCTCAAAGGTCTTTCAGGAAGAGAAGGAGGTGACTGTGAACTAACAGCTTATGAGAAGTGAGAGCTACCCCCACGACACCAGTGAATGTTTCTGGAAAGTAGCAGTCAATTCCAACATGGTATTCCTGCATTTTGATGTCATCTAAACATGGACTCCTCAAGCCATTCTCATTTGGAGTAAGGAAGATAGGTCCAAAACTCAATTAACTTGGGATAGTTGTCATTTTAGATCTTCTTTTATTGGAAATTTTCTCTGCTTGGTTTTATTGCATTTAATCAACTCCATGCTGTACAAATATTTTTGATCTACTTTAGACTATAACATGAAAAGGATTCATAGAAAAGGAATAGAGAAACCATAGAACTGACTAGAAAATAAGAGTTCCCAGGGGAATAAGATCCCTGACAGCATCAGAGTACATGACCATAGAGACATCTGAGGTCAAGAGAGTCTAATACTCAAGGGTAATCAGAGTATCTCCCCAGCCCAAGCCACTGAGACACACTAAACCTTGCCTCTACAATGACTAGGAAGAGGTAACTAGAAGCCACAAAAAGCAACCGAAGTAAATTCCATCTCCGCAGTCCAGGCCACAGTCAGCCCCGTGGACCACGTTTGGTCATCTTCTGTTGATGTCTAACACTGACCAAGGATAACGAATCAGGTTTTCCAGCCCCTGGACACTTTAGGCCAGGGAAGAAGTTCATGGCTGACTGGGGAGCATGATTACAAGGATTTCTAAGTTTTGCAGTATAGAATTTTTTGCTAGGTTGTCATGGTGACTGGTGTCTGTGGACTACCTCTGCCTTTGCCTGTTTGGTTAGTCATCAACAATCTCACAACCATGATGGCACCGTCTTAAAAAAAAAAAAACAAAAACATGTGCTGTTCTCTACAGATCTCTTCAGCTTCCATAGAAGGATTTAGTAAGGTTGGTATTTCTGTGAACAGCAGGGAAGATTTTGAAAGAAACCCCCCTGGAAAGTTTTATTATACCTAAATGCACTCTTGACTTAAAAGACTGAAGCAAATTTTCCAAGCCAGTGTAGTTAATACTCACATGTGTGTGAAAGTGAAAAGCTCGAATCATTTAGTCAGCATGCAGTATTTTCAGCATATTTCTGTTTCATTAAAATAGCACTGAGTAGCATCTTCAGTGTGTGCACTCTTCTGACATACAGCAAGACAGAATATTAGCACTGAGGATGATCTCCAGGACTGCCATAGTCTGAAGTTTCCAAGGTATGTTTCAGCTAAGAGTACAAAAAGCCATCAACTTTAAAAGCTGCAGACCATCGTATCCTTGGAAGTTCAGAACAGCTCTGTCTAATGCGGTCCAACTTGGCAATAAAAACAAAATAAGAGAGCACAAACACTCTGAGGCTCACACCAAATATGTGCTATCTCAGCTTGACAGGATTATTCCTCCACAGGAGTGACTTATGGTGGAGAGGGAAGTTAACATGGAAATGCCTTTGAGGTTAATTGTAATGTCATTAATGTGATGCCACAATCACATCTCTGAATTTCCTTCATAAATTTCGTTTCTATTTTTATCCTGTTTTTATTTTAACACGCTAGTTTCTTGAAAAAGTCTATTGTAGTCTTAAGAAAATACCTTTTATTTTTAAAACCTCATGAAAAACTAGTCTCCACATAAATTGCAGTGTGTAAAGCATGGTGGCCTGCTCTCTCTTACTTTTCACTCCTTGATAGTCACACACTCCCACTTGGTGAGGGACATTAAATGGCCACATTCAATGGCAGCAGATTTTGTGCTGGGGTTAAGGAAAACAAGTCATGAACTGGCATTTCCATTATGACTTCCCACTATGCTATCACGTGAAATATGGCAAAACCCCCATAGATGATTCACAGACTACGGTAGAGGAGGAGCTGGGTGTAAACCACAGATGCTGTTCAACAGGAGAGACTGTTGTCCCAGATGCCTTTGCGCTATGTGGGCTGTTGTCAGTTCTAATGCAGGTTATGGAAGCTACCGTGTTCTTTGGCATCCCTGCATTTGTCTGCTCACTTGACCTTTGACCTTTGAGTGCATTATCTTCATTGTCCTTGATTCCTTGGTTGAGAAAGAAATTATTCCCATGGGGAACACTGGACCAAACCAGCCAAAAGTTTGGACTCACTTTTCCAGTGAGAAAGTCCCCAAATTTGGCAATGCTCTGTTCCTGCCTACCCTAGGCTGACCTCCACTTCCAGGAGCACATCTTGACTGTGACTGCTTGAAATATTGTCATTTTCTAGCCATGGTTTTTCTTCCAAAGTGAGCCACTTTTTTCCCCCATGGCTTAACCAGTTTGGCATCTGTAGAGGCTATTTTTCATTCTTGTCCACCCTTTTAACAAGCCTTTGCCAAAAGTTTGAGTCCTACCTGTCTGCCAGGAATGACAACATTTTGGCCAACGTTTCCCACAGTGTGGAAGGTGGCCGAGTTAGGCACTATTCATGGTACCCATTTTGCCTCAGCCAGAAAAACAAATCTTTCTGATTTTCTCATGGGATGTGGAAAGGTGAGACCCAATCCAGAGTTTCTCAGACACAGTTTTCTGGGGGCATTTGGCAAATAAATCCCTGGAGTGAGAAAATGAAAGAACACATGAGGATAGGATTTCATACCAAAATGACAATAGATAGGACACAGAACTTGAAAGTAGGATTATTAAACTCAGAATTCATGCACGTATGCTGCCTCTTACAGAGTGTGTGTTATAACCAGACATTGCAAAGAGAACTTCCTCCCTCCCTCTCTTCCTTCCTTCGTGTCCACTATAAAATAGAGTGTCCTATGGCCCCAGCTGGCCTTGCTCTTTTTGCACCCAAGGACCTTAAACTTCTGAGCTTCCTGACTCCACACCTCAAGTGCTGAGATTCCAGTAATGGACCACTGCACCCAGTTTATGTAGTTTTGGGGGAGAGCCTAGGAATTCATCCATGCTATATCTACCAGCATCCCCAGCCCCATTTTGAATTTTTTAGATAATAATTTAAATTTGTATTTTGTTTCTCAATAAAAACTATTTAGGACAAGTGAGATGACCAGTAGGTAAGGCATTTGAGGCCAAGCCTGACAACAGAAGTTTGATCCACAGGACCCACAGGGCAGAGGGAGAGAATAAACTCCCACAAGTTGTTCTTAGACATTTATGTATACATGAGACACAATCACGTGCGCACACACACACACACACACACACACACACACACGTACACACACACACACACACACACAGAGAGAGAGAGAGAGAGAGAGAGAGAGAGAGAGAGAGAGAGAGAGAGAGAGAAATATAGAAAAGGCACTCAGAACAATTTAAAAACTACTTAGTGTTTTCTCATTGGTGAAGTATGTCTAATATCTATTATTAGTACGATGTATAGTTGTGGACTCTTTCCTTCTCTCAGAAATCCATATAAGCTAGGAAGGACTAGCTTATACGATAGAGCAGTGAGTTTGACAACATTACTCAAAGAGTCCTTTTACCAGAAAGAGGCATGCTAAACCAGCAGCTCTCCAAGGCCAGGAAGTGGCTGGAGCACTGTGTACAGAGGACAGGCTTCTCGGTAAAGCCCGTAGCTGCCTTCATTAAATCAAGTAGCATTGGAATTTCCACTGCCCATTGCTACATATACAGCAAAACACAACCTTTATTCACTTCAGTGGAGGAAATAGATCTGGTTTCATGCAGTTCTGAGGTACCTGTAAATTGATTAAAATTCTGCACACTTGAAAAGCACTTTGAGTAAGATCCTTGTATGTGAGTGCCCCAGAGCTCTTCAGACTGTCTTTCCATTGCTGGTCATTGATTATAATCTCTTGAATGAGGAGAAAATAGTCACATTTTTAAATAGACACCTAAAGAGTAAGTAAATGTGGCTTCCCAGTCCTTGGTATAATCCAAATATTTGCTGCATGGCCTTGTCTAATATACCTAAATTTCATGATTATCTATTTCCACATTATTAAAAAGATAGTAATTGGTGCCCTTAAGATAACTCAGCAGGTGAAAGCACTTGTTTCTAAGACTAATGACCAGGGTTTAATTAAAAGGAGAAAACCAACCCCTAGTCCTCTGACCTCCACACACATGCCATAACATGTGTATGCATGTGCACACCCACTCCCACACACATTTGAATGCATGTGCTCATACACATACATGATAAATAAACAATATGTTTGTTTATTTATTTATTTATTTATTTATTTATTTATTTTTACATAAAAGTTAATGAAAAGAACGACAATGCTTCTTTGGTCGATGGTAGATAATCCTCAGCTCCAGGCATAGACTTAATGTGGAGAGTTAAAGAAAACATGTATTGTAAGGTTTATGAAATCATGTCTGTGTGTTTCATGACATTTAAATAGATGAATACCTCATTGGCAAATATTCCATATGATTGACATGTCTACAGACTCTCTAGGCACATTGTGCTCCCAGGGCAGCAGACCCTGCAGATACTCAGGTTGTGCTTCTTGCCCTATTCCTGTTATTCTTGAGACTTTAAGTTCAGTGTGAGCATTATTACTTGTAGTGAACTCAGGATCCACTAGTTCTTCATCCTATCTACCAGCACCAGGATTTAAAATGAAGTTTGGGGCAGGGACAGAGATGACAGTATAATTGCTAATCTAAGGATGGGATATAGGCTTAGAATTATTCCTTGTGGTGAAGAACGGATGAGAGACAGTGGAAGATCACATGTCTATCTGAAGGTAGTTTTTTGTAGGCTACATGTCCCTTTCTCAGACCCTTCTAGCAAAGTTCTTAGGATAAGCACCATACTATTTCAATGCATCTTCAAGAGCAGAAAGTTGAATGGGATACTAGCTTAGGCTCTGCATTCTATTTTAAATCTGTTTTGGAGTGTTTGGAAGACTATATAGCTAAGACCACTAGTCCTTGATAAGACAGAGATTTTTCTATGTGCATCAAAAAGCGTGAGCAATCATTTGTCTCTGCTTATTCCACTCTCACTCCCACTAGCCCCATCAACTGCAGATGGCATCATCTAGGCATGTGCCCGTAGGTAGGCAGAGGTAGCGTTTCTTGTTAGCCATTCATGCATATTGAAAGAGAGTTCTAAATGTCTCTTCACTTAATTTAGGATACATTAAAAAATACTACAGCTCATAGCGTCCTTAACTTCCCCCAACTTTTTTAATTGAGACAAGGTCTTAGCTAGTCCAGGGTGGCCTCAAACTCGGAAGGATGTCCTTGGATATTATGGAAGATGACTTTGAACTTTTGACCCTTCACCTCTATTTCCCCAGTGTCACAACACCTTGGTAGATTTTACATTCTCTGTATATTTGTATGCATATTATAACACTCACATATTGATACTGAGTGACCTCATTTCTCATAAAAAAATTTCAGAAGCCCCCAAATCAGTAAATTCATTGGGCTAATCACAGTAATTTCTGTTTTGATCCATTGAAAACATGTTCTCTTAAGTTAAACAAATATTTAAGCATAAAAAAATCTGACCAATGCATTGAACACATTTTGTGAACTTTTCCCTCCTTTCTTTCTAAACTTGGTTTTGGGAAATATACACATATATTTTGCCAAGAACTTGCCTCTTAATGTTTAATCTTGTGGCTTTCAGCGGAAATCTAATTTGTATCCTTCGTTTATGCTCAGCTCAACAGATTGTTGCACTGTTAGCCAAGTGCTGGATGGCCTTACGGCCCATGGGACTTTTGGGTTTCTTAATTCTCTATGGGCCCCAATTGCTTTGCTTCTGATTCTCTGATTGGTCACAAACTTGACCAATCAAGTTTTAAACTTAACCCAATAATAATTGAGTTAAGCTTATTATTCCATTTCTTACTGAGAGGTATATTGGGATCAGTCCGATTAAGATGACTGCGACACTAGATGCTTTAATGCAATAATTGATTTGGTATCTAACTGTGCCTTTCCATACATTCATGGGAGTGACTGGCACTGGATTGGCATTGAATGTGTTGAGCATAGATTTTGAGATCCCAGAATACCAGGGCAAATCCCTCAAGTAACTCAGACACAGAACCCGATCTTCTGGTTTGCATTCAGGATGGCCACTGACAACTTGATCCCTTCTTGCCCTTGCTTTGTGTGTTTATCCACTCTCTTCTCACTCATGTGCACCCCACTCCTGGCTTTCTTTTCCCATATACACCTCTTGAAAACCTAGAAAGTACACTTAGACAGCAGTGCTGTGTATGGTGAGGGACAGAGGAAAGGAAGGACTTCAAAGGTCCCTGCAGGAGCTGACTTTCTCCGTCTCCTCTCACATCACGCTCTGCGCCTCTAAGATAACTTCCTACCATCTCTTTAGGGTAGATGTCACACTGAGCCCTGGATGAAAGTCCTCCAGTCAGTCATCAGGGAGTTATAGTTTCCTTCTGGAATTCAGTTTCTACATGTTTGGAGCTCATGTTTCTGACCCCTTAACAACATTTGTTTTGTTTTGTTTTGTTTTCTACAAGATGTATATTTTAAAAAGGGAATGATTGGGAAAAAGACAGATTCTCGGACATATAGTCAAATGTTGCTTCCAGAAGCTTAGAAGAAAATTATGAAACCAATGAAATAATTATTGAAAACAATTTCTGGCATGTTAGGGATTCCCGAGTGTCCTCAGCACTGTCCTGCCACAAATGATTCTTCCTACGCCCCTTACCACTCTCTCCATGTTGTGCTTGCAACGGCCAGGCCTGGAACCTGCTGCAGTTTCTGCCTGAAGCCTTGTGAGTCACCAGAGCAGCTCAAAGCTTGAGGAAATGTAAAGGGTCTGCAGAGTGAAAATAAGGGACATGGAGTTCCTGACACCTAGAAAAAGCATGAACAGCTCTTTCTATATGAAGTATATGAAGTGCTTGGAGACTATAGCACTGCTGTCATTGACAATAGACTGTTCTGTTTTAGTGTAACTGCACTGCACTGCAGCATCAAAGTGTAACTGAAACAAAATTGTGCCATTTGCTCCACTTTGTCTAAGGGAAAATGAGTTCTAGTTCCCAGGGATAAATACACAGTTGAATTAGTACTGTCCTACTAAATGTTTGAGTTGGGAGTTGCTTGTCCTCCACAAATCACACACAGCACAGAGGATTGAGGACATTAAATTTGCCAATATGGGAGCATGGATTCTTACAGCCATTCTTGGACCACAGAATTGGTATGGCTATATCTAGTTCACCAGTACATAGATGGAGAGATCAAGGTTCATAATAGTGAATGAATCTAAGGCTACCTCAGTTCCTCCTTGTTTACCCTGGCTTTGCATTTAAAAAAAAATCTAATTGTTCTGTGGAAGACGGCACCGTTCATTATTAATGGAATTTCTTTTCATTCAATTTTGTGGTGTCCACAACAAGATTATAAAAACAATAATTTGATTTCTAAATCTTTTCAGTTTCAGCAAGGTTACTTTGTGGAGTTGGAGATAAATGACCAGAAGAAAACTTCACAAAATTAGTGTTTACACTTAATCTGGCAACGAGCTATAATTTGATTGGTAAAAAATTCATTTGGTGTACCTCTGGCCCTTTGCTGCCGGATAATGAAAATTTATATCTGCGTTTCAGACAGCTGGGGAGGGCCTGACAGCTTTGGGGCTGCATGAAAGATGATGTCACGCTGACCCCTGTCAGCATTTCCTCACAGACTGGTTACCCAAAACCCAACAGCAGTCACACTTTTTCCCCCTGCCAGAGCAGACTTTCATTTTATTTTGGAAGGTTAATGACACTGTAAATCTAATAGGCCATTTTAGTGCCATCGTGTGGATATTAAAAAATCATGTGACCAGTCAGGGCACCATATGTGGAGTTCACTGTTGTCTGATGGCAGGGGTAAGACGCTATAACAAGGCACCAAGGACAGCCAGTGTTTGGAATTAATTTCAAAACTATATCTACCTTTACACCAATTGAGAATCTCAGCTGATGATCAGTGCTTGCCATTTTGATTAAGTTTGCCTTAATAAGCTGGGTTATGTCAGATCAATGTTGGACCCCAGGAAAGTCTTCATTACTTGGGTATTTATCAGTAACTCATGTTCCAGGGAGCAATACTCCTTCATGGAACTTTCTGTGCAGTCCAGTACCATAGCCTGTAGCTACTTGTGGCCAGTGGCCCTAGGAATTGAAGTGTTAATTTTATTCAGATTTAAATAGGGGCATGTGTCAATGGTTGCCAGTTTGGACAGCACAAGTTGGCAACTGTGAGATGAGACCAAATTCACCAGAAATTAATGAGGAAATCAATATTGCTTAGGACTCTCACCTGCTTCTCCCTAGATCTGTTTGGAAGACAAGCTTACTTGGTGACAGAATTAAAATCCAAACATGCATCTGTATAAAACCTTCAGTACAGAGTGAAAGCATATAGAAGCAACCAAGAGAAACAGGAATGAGTGGGACATACACATGGATAATGAATAATGAAAAGCCAACAAAGTAAACCAAGTTTCCCCTTTTACTTTTTCTGGGTGCTCTTCCCTTTGGGACACTCAGAGGATACATTGTGATACCTCAACCCAACTCCTTTAAAGGCAAACCTGAGGAACTCCAGTTGCTGTTGCTGTCACTCTCTGAAACACTGAGTCCTCAGGTAGGAGAACCGAAAGCCGATAACCCCAGCCAATCAAAGGGAATGAAGAGACCAAGATGAGCATCTAACTCACATACTCATAAAGCAAGAAATTGGGAGGGAGGAAGCAGTTCTCTGTGGGTAATGGGGCCATTGATTGTGGAGCCAAACAGAAGTATATAAAGGGAAACTGGACTCATTTGTGAGTTTAGTCCAAAATGTTTATTTATTAGAATGTTTTAAAGTGGCTATTTATGATTACTACCTCATGCCACAGAATTATCAGGATGATGTTTCCAATAATTCTAATGATGAGATCAGTATCTTTGTATACTTTGTATCCTGTTTCAGAAACAATGTAGAATTCTTTGAGTGATGATTTTAATTAATCCTCTCTATACTGAGACAGCTCTATCATTTCTCTTTTGTACAGATTACAAATAGGAACAAGTATAAACAAATCTATTTCTCTTAAGGTCAGGCAACCAAGAAATGGCAGAAATGGATTTTGAATCCAAATAACCCAACTAACTGTGGAATCTATACTACTAAACACTTTTCTGTCTTGTATCTTTCCTTGTGTTCACTTTCAAACCTCATTGGCTGATTCATGGGTTTAGCAAAGGTGTTTTTGAGCCCCGCTGTAGGGCAGGAACTATTTTAGTCAATAAAACTGAAAAATGTCCGTCCCCTTGGACTTTCAGCTTCCAATGATGAAGACAGAAAAGGAAAAAGTTACAAACAGTATGTAGGTTTTTATATTGAAATAATTGTTAGGAAGAAAAGAACCAGCCAAAGAAGAGGGATGTTGAGAGCCAGCAGGAAGGAGAAATGGACAAAATAAAGTCCAGGCAGAGGAAATTTCACTGAAAGGTAATATTTTGAGAAAAGAAGCAAGCAAATTTTAAATTCTGTATGAAGTCTCTGGTCTTTCATGGAGAAGGGAACTAGCTATAAATTCACCCGGTAAGCTGGAGAGTGATCTCCCTAAGAGTCCAGTAAAAGATGTGAGATAGGTTGAAAGACCACTGGAGGCAAAGTGAAAAAAGAGCAAATGTCTCTCTCTCTGTCCATGAAGTTTCCAACTTTTGATCCTATGACACTTCAGTGTCTGCTTTGACAGCAAGGGGATGGGGAGGCACCAAATCTTACCATTATTCAGCATGCTGAAGTCCCCTTCTGGTAGACCACACAGACACCAGACACTCAGAGCCTGAGAGGGTTTCAGAGGAGAAAGTGCATATGTGAAGCTCCATGTGCAAAGGTGAGACTTGTGTGGAAAGTGTGGAAGATTTCTCTGCTGAGCTGGAAGGCCTGCCTACCCAAAGCCTCGGTCATTGTCAACTTAAATTGAATATGGTTCAGCATTCTCCATCAAAATGAGATTGCATGATCAATTAATCAGAGAAACTTGGAATTCCCGAAATGCATTTAAACAGGAAGTTGCAGTCTTTGTGTGTACCTGGAATAGAATGCTGAAGAAATGAAAGCTTGTGGCTTGTGGCCTTATTATTTAAGCGCAAGAAAAGAAATTTTCCTCCTCTGACAAACTATTGTTGAGTTTATTTATTTGAAGTTTTAAATTTTTTGTTTAATTTTATTTTTTGAGGAGAATTTAATAATCAAGTACTACATTTACATCATTTCCATACTGGGTTTGGAGGGCCCATGCCTGAGACTCCAGGCTGTGGGCTGTATCTGAGGGACACTCCCCGCCCCCTGCCATGCCACAGATGCATAGCGCTCCTTGGACTGAAAAACCCTCCAGTCAAAAAGGAAGTGTCCTTTTGTGATGCCTGGCATCACTTCCTGTTTTTCCTTATCAACTTGTAGCATGGTTGGGATCACAGGCCTGTGGGAACTTCCCCTGCTTCAGTCAGTCCCTGGGGCTTTGAGTGCTCACCCTGATTTTTTGAGACTTTTCTCTAAAGAGCAACAGTCTGATTGTAAATTAAGTGCCCCTCCCATCTTCTCAGCCCCTGAAAAATCTCATCTTTCTACAGTTATTTTATTTTTCTTTCCAGAATGCCATGCAGTGTTGATTAAATGGATTTTTTTTCTGTAACTACAAAATACATAGTTGATTTTTCAACAAAATTCATTTTAAAACAGTAGTATTTCTCTTCTCTCTAAAATAAAATTGTAACTTCTCTCCAAGGTCCTCAACCTATAAGGTAATATTACTAAAATTTTAGTGTTTTGTGATGTATAGTTTTTAAATTATTACTGTCATAAGCATTAGTTGTACTGCTAATTTATTTTAAAAATAATGTTTAATTAGAGTAAGAATTTAGAATGTGCAGTGAAATTGTCCGTACCTAGGTCATGTTATAAATGCCTATTATATATGTGGATGAATGAGACAGATAACCTTATGTTGGTAATTTTATAACTTTCAAATCATAGGCCAATATATTTAAGCATTTTATTTATGGCTATATTAATTGTGCCCAATTTCCAAAATTGATTAAGATTTTATTAATTCCTTTATTCTTGACTCCAGCAGTGTTACCATGAATGATAACATTCTAGGTCATCCCATACATGAAATGTGATGCTTGGCCCGAGTTTTCACCCCCTTGAATGTTTTTTTCTGTTAAAAAAAAAATACTATATTAAAGCCAAACAAAGACTCAAAGAAATAAGATGAAATCTAGTTGTAGTACACTCATGCAGATGAGAGAGAAGTCTCTGTGAAAGTCAAATGGAAGTGTAGCCAGTGTTTGCTCTGCCGTCAAAATTCATATCATGGGGCTTGAGAGATAGCTTCGTCAGTGATAGCTGTGCAAGCATGGGGACCTGAGTGAGTTTGAACCTTCAGCACCCACGTAAGATGCTAAACACAGAGGTGTGTGCCTCTACTCTCCGCACTGGCGAGGTCTGGCAGGAAGGCCCTTGGGCTCCATGGCTAATCAGTTTATACAAATGAGTCTAGCTCAAGATTCAGTAAGAAATCATGAATCACAAAAAAGCAAGATGAGAGAGATTGAAGAAGACATGCACACTGACCTCTGGCCTCCACACATGAACAAGTCTGTGTACATGCACACCCTCACAGAGCCACATCATTTTGTTAGGAGTCCATCCCATGCATGTCAGGCTCTGGGTATCTGCACTGTAGATCATCCACCCTTTTCCTTTGTACTGAGGGAAGTCAAGATCAACCTGTTGAAAATGGGAAGTTTGGTCAGCTTTTCTGCCTACTGAAAACCCTGTGCTTTTGAGACTATTAATAGAGGCTGAGCTGCCCTCTTGTAGACTGTTATGACTTAAATTATGGGATCATATATTTATTTTGTTTCAAGTACCCCTGTCAGTAGTGAACATGAAGATTGCTTAATGGGCATTTTGGGGGGAGATAACACTGTCCATTATTATAAATACATTCACAGCCATTTTTACTTCCAATCTCTGCATATCTCCTTTGCAAAATTGCAATTATATTTTTGTAGTTTTATAAAACCTTTTTCTCATGCAACCATGTACCATGAACTTTTAATAATGTTTTCCCCAACAATGAAAAATCCTTGTTCATGAGGACTATTTAAACACTGTATTGTACATGTGCAGTAAGTAGAAACATAAACTTGGTGGCAGTTGACCTTTGTAGCCTATAATGTACATGTTTAAAAAGACCAAATGAGCATTGCTGGTATTCATCTTTACTTTAGAAATAGTACAGAGATACATGCAGAAAGCTGGAGGCAAGCCAAAGGGTCTCAGGACCTGGCAATCTGGTGTCCAGGGATCAGATGTCACTTGGGAGCTGTGGGATTAATGCTCTTGTACCTAAACACCACAGGAAATGACCTCGTGGATTTCTGTCCCACAAGTCCTGCATAAGTCAAAAATGATTGCAGTGAGATTGGTTAAAAGAGTAACCCTTTTGATAAAAACAAAGCTAGGCTGCGTTCATCCTGCATCAGACGATGACAACCGCAGTGACTCTCTACGGCCTGTCTAGTCAACAAGTCTGAATGTAGCGGTCAGCACAGCAGCCAGCGAGTTTCTCATTGTGTAACAAACACGAGGTGGAAACACTCTGAGCTGCCTCTGCTCAGGGGTCCAGGAAAATTAAGGTTGACACTAAAATAACTTTGGCTCCCATACAACTCACAGCAAATGCTAAATAATGAAAAAATATGTCTTTTTGCTCTAAAATTTTCTGGGTTGTGAGAAAATGTGGAGCATAAATCATATCAAACCATTTCTGGCATTAGGCCTTCAGGATGCATTTGTTTGAAATCAGGGGCCAAATTGCCTGGAAGAGTGAAAACTGTTAGATGCCAGCTGAGGCAGAATGCCAGGTTTGGACCCAACACATAATTTCTAGAGAGATCCATGGGCATGATGACTCCAGATTACCTTCAAAGTGGTTCCCTTGAATTGAGATTGTAAATTAACAGGGCTAGGCCTTCTACAGCCTTCTCTGTAGGCCACAGAGTACTTTAGTCCCTCTGTTCTTACTTTAGTGAGCAAAGAAAACTATTGTTCTGTTGTGGCTACAGTGGTCCCAGGGAAGGCTGTGATGGATTTTGTAATGTTGGGAAAGGAGCCATGTCCCGTGTTTAGGCAGGATTAAGGAAGAACTTCCATAGCCAGAGTGAAAATGTCAAGGAATCTAACTTCACGAAAGAACTCTCGTGGGGCATTGGGGCTGGCTTCTGTTTTCACAAGTGTGCGTGACCGTCTTGAAGAGGTGCCAGGCATCAGCTGTTCCCAGTGAGTAAGGACACAGAAGAGGCAAAACTCAGCAATTTATTAGCAAATAAATGTTTTGAAAGAAATGGAAGATTTCCACAGATCTGCACTTAAATTCACCAGAAGTGATTAATCCTTATGTTCCATTTTCTTTTTTTGTTAAAGGTCGGTTTTACACACCATGTAAAATCACTTGTTCAGAAGAAAGTCTTTTTTTTTTTTTCAAAAAAGAAAAAGGAGAAGGGTGGGGGGAGACAGGGAGAGAGAAAGAAAGAGGGGAGAGGAAACAGGCCTCCTGGAAAATACTTTATTTGGCTTCTTTCATGGAATTTGTTTGTTTGTGTCTTTGTTTGTTTTAGGGAAAAGTATGCTATGTGAAATATTGTGCAAAATTAGTTGGAGTAGAATAATAATTGAATGAGTGTGACTATTTTCAGTAATTGGTAGTAATTGTGTAAAAACTGCCCTGGTGTTTGTAATGTTCTTGGGGAAAGCCTGGGTGTTATCTAAATTGTCATATTGCTCTGATTGTTGCTAATTCTGAACACACAGAGACACAGACACACACACATACAAACACACACACCTTCCATTTTCATGAACGTATTATGTGTATGTTTGGATAGAATGTTTTCTTTTATAAACTTTCAGACACTAATTTTAATGATGAAACTTTGGCTACAAAATAAAATAACAATTATTGATACCTCTAATTATGAGAACAAATTTATTAAAATATGAATAGGAATAAAATTTCCAGATTCACCTACTGCATTATTACTAGAATTCATTTTGAATTACTCTCCTTATGGGATTTATAAGAATTCAGGCACTCCATGACTTAAAACAGAGAAAGGGAGGTAATTGAAGACAACAAACATTTCCCCTCACTGGAATCTAAATGAGGCTTTCAAAAGCTATAACTGAATTAAAATTGAATTCAATTTGCAATGAAGATGGAATTTCTTAACATTTAAAAAATTTAGAAGAATCATTATAGTCTACCTTAGTTCATTTCTGTTATTTGTAAACAGTAATGTTTGTTTTTTTATTACTTGTACTATGGACTAATCTTTAATTAAGTGTTATTAAGTTAATTTTGACAAACATGTTCTGGGCCTCTGCTGTGTGCCTGTTTAGACTTTGACTACTGGGATGCCAAGCAGAGAGCCCTGCTAATTCCACTGACACTTGTGCATGTTACTCTTTTTAACTATTAGCTTTTGCAAAGCCATAAAAGGATCAAGTATATCTGCATTATCTTTTCAACCAAAATGTTTCAGCAATTGAAAACTAGCACTGGTAGAGACACCGGAAGTTTTGGGCCTCTGCAGATGAATGGTACCATGCAGATGTGTGTTGTAACTAATTATTTGTTCCTACTCACTTCTTTTCAAGGACATAAAAATCTGTGTAGCCCCTAAAAACGATAAATAAGGACAAGCCACCTTTCTTCCTCAAGTCCCAGACTAGAGAGATTATTTCAGATAATATATAGCTTCTCAGCCAGGGAAGCAGGAAGTGTTTGCTGCTTAAGCCAGGTCCCAGTTGATAAAATAAATGGAAACTTCTGTCCACTTTTAGGACCTTCTTTGAAATAAAAAACTTCATTTTCTCTGGACCAATAATTTTGTATTGTTGATAAAATATTCTAATTAGGTCAGTCTTTAAAGAGTGTAAAAACATAATTGTGCCTATTTTTTTTTCTGCTTAAAAAGCCAGTTAAGTTTGTTGAAAATGATGAAATAAAGACCCCAAAGCCTCTGGAGTTTCCTACTCTGGTGACTTAAACATGGTACAAATGCATCTGTTTAGCATTATTGACATGTCTTTATTTGAAATCGGACCTCCATACAACTCTCCCACCAGGCTGAGAGCTGAGAATGAATTAAAATGGACCAAAAAGAATTTTTTCACATGTGCTAATGTTTCTTTAACATGGAAAACCTGGAAAAATGTAAAAGTGAAACATGACAAATTTACTAACTTCCTGTCTGTCCTTCTTCAGCTTCCATTTTGCATTTCTGAGCTTCCAGAACATTTATGCTTGCAGTTCAACCCATCTTTAACAGACAGTCATCAGGACTTGCAGTTCAGGCATGGAGGAGACAGCGGAGCTCTACTCTTGTGGAACTTCCCTTTCTACAGTGGACAGATGTCCTGTTATGGAGCAGGTCCACCCCAGACAGTGGGAAATGGGAACGTAGAAGCAGCAGGGCTGCAGAGAGCGGCTGTGATGAGAGCTGGGTCAGCGGGCTGTTTTAAAGGGAAGAGAACTGTCTTAGTTAGGGTTACTATTGCTGTGATAAAACACCATGACCAAAAAGTAACTTGGGGAGGAAAGGGTTGATTTCACTTACATGTCCAGGTCATAGTCTATCATAGAAGGAAGTCAGAGCAGAAACTCAAGCAAGGCAGGAGCTGATGCAGAGGCTGTGGAGGAGTGCTGCTTTCTGACTTGCTCAGCCTGCTTTCTTATACACCCAGGACCACCAGCCCCGGGGTAGCACCACCCACAATGGGCTGGGTTCTTCCACACTAATCTTCAATCAAGAATATACCTGACAGACATAGGCCAATCTTATGGAGGCATTTTTCTCAATTGTGGTTATCTCTTCTCAAATGACTCTCTAGTTGGTGTCAAGTTGACAAAAAAAAAAACTAGCAAGCACAGAAGGTTCTCTGGAAAAAATATATTTTATTGAATTCCGAGTAACAGAAGGCATTGGTGACGTCAAAATCAGAAAGGGAAACATTCTAAGGGAAAGGTGATAGTACATACAAATGCCGTGAGGCAAGGAGCCTGTCATAGTTGGGGAGTATTAAGAAAGGGCCTAGAATAATAACCTGCAGGGTGGGGGGTATGGAACAGTGAAGTCTGTGGGGGTTCAAACTGTTGGAATGACATTCACAAAGTGGATGTAGCCAATGCAAACTGGTGACCAGTGTGTGATGATTTTACTTACTGAATGACAGTTAGCTGAGATCTCCACCCTATGGGCACAGCCTAAAGTATGCATTCATTTCTAGCTAAAGTAGAAAGACATAAGAGCAGTGTGTGATCTGGCTTATGTTGTCTAAAGACAGTTTGGGCTGCTGCAAGGAGAAACAGTGGGTGGACTTTATATTGATTCTCAGTGTCAGGAGTCTCCTGGCATAGACAGACTGGTTCTAGGTATGTTCCCAATAAAGAACCCTTGAAACCCTTTCTGATGGAGTGGAAGCAGATAAAAAAGGTCCAGTTGAGGATCATTCTCAGGTTATTGGCTTGGGAAAGTGGATGATGGATGGAGCCCTTTGGCTGTGAGAGGTGAGCGAGAAGAGATGTGTTGGTAAAGAGTGGGTAGGAAGAAGGAGACTTCAAAGACCTCATATTGAAGAAATGAAATGGAAGGTAGCGATCAAACAGTCCATGGGAAGATCACACAGACAGATGGAAAGGTCTGGAACTTGGGAGTCAAGCCAGGAATAATGATAAGAACATGGGAATCATGAATACTGATGGTCTTGGAAGTCTTTGAGAAAGTAGAGGAAAATCACTCCCCTAACCATCATCTTTCTAGCTACTTAGCCATGTATCTAATGCACATATACATAAGTATTTACATTTGAATTTGGGTAGTTTGGGAGGAGCTTTTTCATAAGAAAATTAAGCCTTCTATCTGGATAGGTACAATTCTGAAAGAGTAAATTTGCTTTTTCTGCTTATTCATAAATTTATGTTTGTTTATGTATGTTTAATAATAGTTCTTAAGTCATCAGCTGCTGCTTTTGTGATTTCACTGGGTATGAATTACATTTGATCCCCTGGCTAGTGTCAACTCTTCCAGTCACTGTGACTTCCGCCTTCTGTGTATCCAGATGGGATATTCTGAGATAGTCTTTTCCTCCTGAGGATATGGAACGCCTCTCCAGGAAGCACACTGACTATTCTTAACTTACAACTCCTATCCATCTTGTGACATCCTTCAGAGATGCTGCACCTTCCCAGCTGCCTGGGAAGGCAGTTGTGCACTCACTGTTTACTTCTCAGCTATTTTAAGAAGGCCATTCTTCCTCACTGATGATTAGCTATGGATCATCTCCCAACTCCTTTGTTTCAAACAGAAATCCCTGTGCTTCAAGGTCTTTTCAGTTTTCCTCCATATCATCAAGTTCTTTATATAGAAATAGCTTTAAAAGGCTCTGAAAACCATTTGCTATTATACATTTTATAACCCATAATATATTCAACATGACCATTCTGATACTATAAAGCTGTATGCCACTATCTTTCGTCCTGCACATTCAGAAATTCTGATTAGATAAATCTAGGGCAGGGCCTGGGTCTCAGGAGTTTTTAATCCTCTGTAGGTGATTCTTGAGTGAAGCCAAAGTTTGAGAACCTGTGCTTTAGAGGCAAAGTTTTTCCAAGCATTAAAAAAAAAAAAAATCACTGCACACCCAGTCCAATGAGGCTCTTCTTGTGCTTTCAATCAGTTGGGGGAGTTGAGAAATGAGACAGCAGGGAGGTAAGAGAAACCAACCTTCCTGATTTTTCCAGAAAGAATCTTCAGTTGGTTTTTTCAATAACTATTTTTGTCTCCTAGGGGAATTATCCCCATATAGAGATCATTGTAGGATGATAAGCTGGTAGAGTGGTTGTGCTGGTAACTTTTCTGTTGCTGTGATGTTATAGCATCCTGTCCAACAGCATTTATGTAGATAAGTAAATGTAATTCTGTCTGTCATCTATCTAGCTATCATCTACAGATACTATCTATTTTCTATTTATCTATCTATAGATATTGTCTACCATCTTTCTTTCTGTTTGTCCATATATCCATCCTCTCTCTCTCTCTCTCTCTCTCTCTCTCTCTCTCTCTCTCTTCCCCTAATCTATCAGATTTTGTGCATGTGTGATGTTGATGGTTTTTGTTCTTTTAAAAAATATGCATTTTATTTTTATTTTAAGTTCATTGATATCTTGCCTGCATGTATATCTGTATGAGGGTATCAGAAGCCCTGGAATTGGAGATACAGACAGGTGTGAGCCACCATATAGGTTCTGGGAATTGAAACCAGAACCTCTGGAAGAACAGTTAGTGCTCTCAACCACTGAGCCATCTTTCCAGACCTCCCAATTAACATTTTTAAAATTTCTATTTTTTAAAAAGAAATTCTTCTTCTGAAGCAAATTTCCAAGTACTGCTATTGATATCTAGTATTAAACTTATGTTCCTCATTCATATTGTGGGAAAAAAGTCATTCCACAGCCTACAGTATCAATATATAGACAGGCTTTCATTTCCGGGGTTCTACATCCATGCACTCAACAAAATGGATGTTGAAAATATTTGGGAAAATATATCTGTACTATGTATGTGAAGATGATTTCTTGTATTTATTTCCCAAACAATACAATAGCACAGCTATTTAGATATCATTTCCATTGCATTAGCTGTTGGAGGAGGTCATCTAGAGAGAACTTAAACTCTAGGAGATCATAAGCAATTTCTGTGCACATAAGAGGTGTGAACCTCTGCAGAGAGTTCTAGAAACTCTTTTCCATGGGAGTGAACAACTCTCTCCCTCAAGACGGTAAGAATCTATTTCAAAGTGAGGTCTCCCTTCCTAAATCTAACTAATTTTAAAGTACCCCCTATCTCTTTGGTCCTGGAAGCTTTCCTTGTCTATTCTGGAACATTCTGTAGTTGATGTCTTGAGAAGTTAACAATTGCAGCTAATGTGTTGTATTTATAATCTATAGAGGATCCTGGTATTGTGTCAGAGAAAAACCTTGTCTGAACTTTCCAGAAGGGAATGGAATGTGCAACACGGTGTGGCCTATAAATCATTTTCAAATTAGTATTTTGTACATCTGGAGGAGAGTCCATTTCTACTCATGCATAAATTGCCTATGAACACATTTCAGAACCTACGCTTAATCTTAGCAATGAACGTTTCAAAAAGTAAATTAATATCTTCAAGGGGAAGAAATACAGTATATTATACAGGAACCCACTAGAAACTTGATAGTTAACAGTCTGTCAGCGTTTCCATTATAAACCCTGTTTTTGAGGGGTTTATAACTCACTTATAAAATTCATCGTAGGCTGAGACTTGGCATGTAAGGTCTCAGCCCGGCAGCTTGACGTGATATTAGGTCTGAAGGACCTCAGATTCTTGTCAACAGGATTCTATTTTAGAGCTCCTCAATGAGGCCTAAATAAAGAGAGGGAGTGATTTAAGCCATGGACTCCAGAATTGCAGAGGAAAACTCAGGCAACTGCTGTGATATCAGTAGGTTGTGTCTTAAGTCTGCAGATTTCCACATTGTTGTCTACCATGTAGAACACAGGATAGGGTCATGCTCCATGTGATTTTAATCCTCTATTTAATAGCTTAATATATTCTTCATTGAGGTTACAGTTTTAGATGGAAGTTTATAAATGAGGCTAATTAACATTGAGCTTGTAACTCTTTTTTTCTTTCTACTTGATAAAAAGTATTACTAGGAAATAGAAATGGCATATAAAAATGTCTCCAGCCATCATAAATTTCTTCTGAGAAAAATCTGGGTTATGTTTCATGCTTAAATTAGCACAATATGTATTCATTTTAAATATTGATCTTTAAGGTAGTCACATAATGAATCTGAACACTCTTGCATTGTTTACATTTGATCTATTATAGAGTAAGAGAGACATTCGCCTTGTGAATTTTCTTGCAGAGAAAGCAGGAGCATATAAATAATTCCATTTCCGATTATACAAAAACAATGATGATAAACTACTGGGGAGGGGTGTGTGTGACATCTGCAGAGCTTGGCTGAATCATAGCCCTGGACCTGGTCTCCAAGTGACTGGTATACAGCTGGCAATGGGGCTATTGTTTCAACCAGGAAATGAACAAGTGGCATAGAACAAAATTCTATAAATGTAGGTTTATCAAGATGCAGTTCCTTTCCAGTTCTGGAGTTTCTAAAGAGTTACTAAACTATTTTAAAAGCATAAAAACACAATTATCTGATTTGGTAATGGTAGTAATTTGTCTGTAACAATGTTAAGTCTGCCGTGGTATCCTTCATGGGGAAAAGCCCAATGGATGGTCTTGGCTGTGGCTTGGGGTTTCCGTCTTCTCCCAGTAGTGGCTGTTGGGCTGTGGTATAAACTTCCCTTTGAACAATTTGATATCTCAACCAAATTTCAGCTAGGAATGTTAAAATGTAATCGTGGAAGATTAAGAATAAATTTACACCTAAGCCATATAATTCCAAGGCCAAGATCAACCCATTTCCCTTAATATTCTGATCATCTATTTGGGAGTGCAAATATTCCCATGGAAATGAGGTTGGTTGAAATGTTTAGCTTTTATTGCAAAAGGTGTCTGCTAAGCAGCTGAGAAACGTATTCATTTCAGTCTTTCCATTTGACAAGGCTCATTCTCCCAAGCAAAATACTAGGAGTGCATTGACAGCGGCTGAGGCTACTCCATTTCCCTTCCTGACTTTAATCTTCCCCTAGGAAAAATATTTGTTGAAATGCTATAATGTGTGGGCATTGACACTCTTCCTTAGATATTTAAATAGCTTTGACTTTCTATTTATTCACGACATCTAGCAAAGCTCTTTTAATCTTTATCTAAATGGGTGCTTATTACTTTTTGGATTAATAGTGATTATTGTCATCATACAGTACTTTCCACATATAAACATGATCTCATACATGTTGTTATATTGTTGACACGATGGGAAGAGTGTCAATACATGGATGGATCAATATTATGATTTTTTATCCCAGGCTTTTTTTTAATGATAGAAGTTCAGAGAGATTAAGTGACTTACCCATGCTTATTCATCTTGTAAGTGTCAAACCTACAGTTCACTGCAGCCATTTGAACTTTAGATGCTGTGTTCTTTCTTTCCACTGTGGCTTTAGAATGATATGTTTTTGAGGGACTGCATTTAGCATGGGGAATCCCAGGGAAGATGTGAGTAGTTCTACCAGCTTCGGGCACCCCGAGCCTCTCTGTTACCATAGTGATGCTTCTGAGTAAGGCTGAAGTTGCGTGGGCAGCGTAAGCAACTGCTCTGAAGTTTAACTTGAATCAGTGCTACCGACCCACTTCAGGAATTTACCTTGACCTTGCTTCCCTCTAGCACACGTAAAAATGCCTGGAGAAATAGGTACAGGTGGGAAACAAGAGGAGGCTAGTGGAAAATGGCAGCATGATGACTGTGTAGCCACAGGCTTCTTGATTTGTGATTTTAAGAACTGTATTTGATCGTTCTTTGCAGTTCATTGTGCAGTACATTTCTACAATATACACCCAATAAATCCATCTCCTTACTTGGCAGAGCTAGCTCTGATTCCTATAAAGTTGGACTTAATTGTTAACCATACATTTTACTAACAGTGAGATATTTTACCAGATGTTCTTAGTACTGAAAGAGCTTTCTGGAACAAAGATTAGGCAGAATTTCTCGAAAAGTGTGGAAACTGAGGCAACCAATTATACATGCCCTGGACATCGAGATAGTCTTATTCGATTTTGTTTAGACTGCAGACATGGTAACTGTCTCTTAGATATGCAGCCCTCTGTGACTCTATTAGAATGGAATTGAGGTACTGGAATCTTACCATAAAAAAGCTTCGTATTTTAACAAATAATACAGAATTTCATCTATTTTGTCTCAAGCCTTTAATTTAGCACAGAATTGCTGCCCAACATGATAAAAGTAAATGTTCTATAGTAAAATAAACAATAATGAGCCAAGAATACTATATGACACCTAATTTGTTGATTGCCATCCAAAATTATATTCAGCAGGTATAAATCAATTGCGAAGCATACGTCTAACTACAACACTGGCTTGCTTTTTCCTCAACCCAGATATTAGATGATGAGGAAATATTCTAACGACAAATGGTTTCAATAAAAACATCAACCATTTTAAGGTAGTATGGAAGTATACTTTTGTGCTTACTTTTTGTGTTTGTGTGTGTGTGTGTGTGTGTGTGTGTGTGTGTGTGAGAGAGAGAGAGAGAGAGAGAGAGAGAGAGAGAGAGAGAGAGAGCACATAGAGTTTTCAAAAAAAGGAATGTAATGGTTATAGTAAATTATAGGAGTCAGGCAGTAGGGTAATTAACAGGTAATTATCAATAAACAATTTAACCACAAAAGCTTGGATCCCACCTACCACTTGTCAACAATAAAAGCTTAGTAGTCCCACATGCCACTGGAAAGAACATCTACAGGGAGCCACAGAAAGGACTGCCAATATAAATAAACAACTCTTTCTTGGGAGAATACACAAAAGCCAGGCTGAGAGCGGCCACATCCAAGAAGGAAAGAAAGATCCAGTAGGTAGGAAAAATATTAGGAAACCAAACATTTGGTTTCAGATTTAGGAGAAAATAAGAATGTGCTGAGTACCAAAGCTGGAAAGATTATCTATGAAATGTCTTTCTTTTCCCATACATAAAGTTTATACATCGTCAAGTAGGATTGGAAATGCAGGATTATGTGGCTAAACTGGTGTTTTGAAACAGGAAAAAGTGGACCTCATCCAGGTTTAAACATAATGAACATGAGGTACAGATCCAAAGGTTGGTGAATAATATACTATGAAATAGTTATTGTGGAAATGTGCAAGGAGATCTTGAAAGAGTCTTTTTGTCAAACTCAGCTACAGGACTGTCTTCATCAAGGGCCTCATCCAAATCTCGGTTTAGGCTGTGCAGACTTTAGAATTAGCTACCTAAAAGTCCTTTACTCTAGGTGGAATCTAACTTTCCATGATATGAACATTAATACAACTCTTCACTTTCACGTTATTTTGTCTCAGTTAATATGATATTGAGAGCAGTTATGAAAATAATCAAATTAGGGATTGGTTGCCATTGCAGAGGGTTTTTTTTATTGTTGTTGTTGTTTTTTTTTTTTGCATTTTATTCTGCCTGCACATACACATATCCTGCTAAAAATGACAGTTGAATAGTCACAGTGAAATGCACATATTGAATAATATCAGCATTTGGTCACAGCAAAGCACATTAAATAAATTTGTTCCCTGTCATCTAAGGTGTGGGAGATAAAACTGTTGTAGATCATGCTTGAAAGATGTACATGCAACTGAATAAACTTCGAGCAGATGTACATATTCAATCAAGATTTCATTATCTACAGGCCAAGGGGTAAATGTATATTGCAGAGTGATGAGAGTTGAGACAGCTTGTGGGAGCGGCAAGGTTGGGCAAGGGAGTCTGGAGGAGAAATCACCAACTGACCAAAGATAGAAAAGAAGAGAGACTTTATACACAATTTAGATGCTCTGCAATAAATAAGCCCCGCATATGGTATGTGAGGGACCTTGTCTATGAGTGGGGCAAAGTAATGTTTCAAAATGTTATTTTCAACAAGAGGTCTAGGCTCTAGCAAAAGGCCCTCAGTGTTTCAGGGAAGACTCCTGTGTAACAAAATTTTCTATCGTTATAATGGTTCAAGTTCTGAGAGCTAGTTGCTAAAATACTCACTCATCATGTGAACTTCATGTAAGATAGTTTTCTCTTCTCCCTTGCTTGGCATTGTGTCCCTTACATCTTTTGCCTTCAAAATGCCCACATCCAGTTGCTTCATTAAAACTCTGTTAACTGCCAAGTACCCCAAGCTTTTCTTCATTCCTTTTTTTTTTTGACAAACCTTCCTACTGTGTCTTCTGTTATTATTTCTGTTACTAAATTATAATTAAATTAAAAGTAAATTTGGATACATCTCTCATATAATTTAAAATTACATATGATTGCTGCAAGGAAAAGTGGCTTTGAAACATCAATTCTCAATTTTTTATATAAGAACTGTTATTAGCAGAAATAATATGAACAGAGTGCATTCTTTTGACCCGTGCAGAGTCCGTCCTAAGCAATTACTGCAGCAGGGCAGGGGACCAGCAAATAGCTTTGAATCAGTCAGACCCAAACTGATTTAAGTTTGCATGTGGTTAAATGAGACATTCGTTAAACATAATTAATGTGGATTGTGACCTTTGAAATGTGGAAGGACATTCACAACCCTTCCTTACAACTCTTACTCCATCTCTTGTGAATCTACGTGGCTCCATTCAATTCCTTAAAACAAAATATTTAGTGATATTTATTTGATATTAAATAATTTGAATAAAATAAGTAAGGCTGTTTATTTCCTAACTTGATTTTATCAACATGTTTCACTCAGATATTCAGAGCATACATTTTTCTGTAGCTCTCCAGCTGACTGTTGAAAAGATGAACACAGATCGTATATGCTTCTTGAAATGACCACTAATCAAATCCTATCTTGGCAAGACCCTATGGGTCTCCTAATAGAAAAACTGTCATGTTCTCCTTCCAGAACTGGCCCTGATTATGTGTTGTGTATGTCAAGCACATAGTATTTAAGGACGAATGTCTAAACACATCACCATGATTTGCTACTAGAAAGAAGAAAGGTGCATTCTCTTCTTTCTTCTCCTACTTTCATTTCTTCCAAGTTCCATCATTGCTCTTCAAATAAAGAGTGTGCACCCACTGGCAATCTGCTCAGGTCTGACTAGGACGGAAACAGAAGGGAAAGAGGAGAGCTATTGATCTCCCAGTAAGTACTATCTGATTTTGTTTGTCATTGTTTCCAAAATTAATTTCTAGTACAGATATTTCTCTTTTGTATTTCACAAGGGTGCTCAGTATGTTCCTAGATAACAAAGTTTTAATCAACAAATGAATGGTCAGTTCAAGTGGTGTGGTAGGTGTATGGGACCCAAGCACACAATCAGTAAATGTTCAATGAATGAGTGATTACATGAACTCATCTCTACTTTTTGTATTCCATCCCTTTCCACATTCTTTAGTTAGAAAATTCTTATTTATTCAATGGACTCCCTATTTAATTGTTGCCTCACAAGAAGGACTCTCTTATCCATGCTTTTTAAGCTAAATTACAGACCAATAATTCGTCACTATAGCATGCTCAATACATGTCTATTGCGTGTTTTGTTGTACTGTGTTAGGATTCTGCATTTAATACTTGCCTCTTCTGTTGCATTGTCCAGACCTACTATATGTGATTTTCTATTCCTATTGCACAGTACAGTAAGTTGATGCTTGATTTGAAAGTATCAGGAAGAAGAATGATTGGGAAGTAGATTCTAGCAGGAAAGAGGAAGCAAGCAAGGAAGAGAGTGGGAAAGGAAAGAAGCAGGAAGGCATGTAGGCAGGAAGGAAGGAAGGAAGGAAGGAAGGAAGGAAGGAAGGAAGAAGAAGAAATGAAAGAAAAAGAATGGTAAGATACACTAAAGAATAAGGCCATGGTACACTGGGAAAAAATAGATAGAGGAAGAGATACTCAGAATTAAATGAGAAGAAGAAATATAAAGAAGTCACAACTTCATGGAAGATGTTATGGAAGCCAATGCAAAGGAAAGAAGTATTTTTTAAAAAGGAGAAGTGAAAATAGATTTAAAGGTAATAAGATTTTAAAATACAAGTATACCAGAGTAAAATTTCTTCTACTTATTGGACAGAAGGGCAATGCAAAATAAACTTCATATAAATATTTTACTTTATATATAGTTTTTCCTCAAAATTAAACCATAGAAATATGAGACCTAAAGACATCCTAATGATGAGGATCTGTATCATTTTGAACTTGACATTTTATTGTTAGGAGTCTTAAGTCCTATGTATAGTTTAAAAAATCAAGTTGTAGGAGGGGACTGGACCTGCCTGGACTGAATCTATCAGGTTGAACTCAATTCTCAGGGGAGTCCTTGCCCTGGAGGAGATGGGAATGGGGGGTGGGCTGGGGGGAAGGCGGGGGGCGGGGTGGGAGGGGGAGAACAAGGGAATCTGTGGCTGATAAGTAAAATTAAATTAAAATAAAAAATCAAGTTCCATGCTTTAGCATTTACATATTTTTTCAAAAATCTAGTTTAATATTGGTGAACAAAGTCTGTGCTTTAGGACTTACGTAAAAACATGTCCTTTATATAATTTTCATAGAACCACAATTTACATTTATTTTAGTAAAATGAGCCACCAAAGTGGGCTTTGCCACTGGCCCTGTCTACCTCCAATTACAGAGCCTATCAAATGAATACTGCATATTATGAATGGTAGATTAAACTTCTGTTGTAATATTATATTGTTATTTCTCTTTGGGGAAGGGGCAAGATACCATGTCTGCCATGTCATGCCATGCCAGAACATTTACCAAGGGATTAGTCATTCTAAGAAATCCTTAACCTGCAGCTCCCAAATAAAAACCCTGAATTATCTTCTTCTTTTCCACACAGAAAGTACTCTTGTTCACCCTCCTCATGATGAAAGCTCACTTCCCTGGTAATTCACAGAAAAACCAATGTCAACAGAGGATTCTATGATGTAGATTTAAATTTCTCATAATCCTGAAATGGACCAACTGGGTTGAGGAACATATAAATTGAAAGAGTAACGTGTTGTTAGTGTATTTTTGTATTACAGAGTGGCTAATACGCAAAGCAGCTAGAAGCCTTTCTGGGAACCCAGCAGACCTCACTTGTAGTCAAATGGGATATGTTGGCTTTACACCATTGTCATTAATTCACATATTTGTACTTTACTTTTATTTAAAGTGTAAACACATCTTATGTTTGGGTTGCTCATTATTACCACTGAATTACAGCCCTGGTTATCAAACTTTCACAACAGATAGGTTTGAAAGAGTCAAATGAATAATACTGGTGCTAAGCAAAAATCAAAACAATTCTGCCGTCTGTTGATGCTTCCTCAAAATTGCAAATCATTTTACCATGTGATGAGTGTGTATGTGCATGCACACATGTGAGTGCATGTGTATGTGCTTGCACACATGTGAGTGC
>CABHPP010126498.1:8848-35526 GCA_902168425.1 Peromyscus attwateri | reverse complement strand
GACAGACCTCACTGGTGCTCTGGACATTTGTGAATCGACTCAAGTTGACAATCAAAATTAACCATCACCATTTAAGAACCTTTAAAAAGCATTCTGTAAAAGCAAATACATCATAGTGTTTTGTTTTGGTTTTTTATTGGTTAATGTTGTAGATAACTGAAATATTCAAGACAGCCTTGGGCTCTCAGTGATTTTAAAAATGGTCAAGGTCTTTATAACGTTATTTCTTTCAAATTCATTTTTATTTAGATGCGTATGTGTATGCCTTGTGAGTATAGGCCATACATGTGTAAGAGCCTGCAGAGGTCAAAAGAGAGCATCGGATGGTCTGGAACTGGAGTTGCAGATAACCATGAGCCACTGATATTTGTGTTAGGAGCCAAACTCAGGACCTCCAGAAGAATAGCAAGCATTCTTACTCACTGAACCAACTCTTCAGGCTCCAAAGATATAATATGTGCATACCTGATGCCCGAGGGAGACAGAAGATCCCCTGGAACTGGAGTTATGGATGGTGGCAAGACACTATGTAGGTGCTGGGAACTGAGCCTGCGTCTTCTGCATGAGCAGCCAGTGCTTTTAACCACCTGTCTATGTCTTCAGCACCCAAAGTTATTTTTAAAATTCTACTTTGCATTATATCATTATAATAGTGATTCTGGGTATACAGACATTTCAATCTGAAAAGTTTTATTTGTTTCTGCAGACTTTTTGCCTACAGAAAGGAGAAAAATCTAGCTTCATAGACACGGGATGTTGAGTGTGGATCTGACTCACTCTCGGGAGCTGCGCATCTTTACCAGTGGATTCCAGAAGACTAGGAGGTGACACACAGCAGCCTTCGAGGCCCTCTGTGGCAGCTTAACTTGCTTAGTTTGTAATCTAGAGAAGATGAGGCTCCCCAACAGCGACGTGATGCCGACGTGCTGACCAGAGAAAGCATAAGGAAGACGGGCATAGGTTCTGGGCTGGTTAGTTGGGGTTCAAGTCAGAACTGAGGCCTTTAAATAAAATTAACTCTCAAGTAATTGTCTTACGGTGATGTTTCCCTCTGTTATAATGAAATAAGGCAATGCGTTTGTAAAGTGAAAATGTTTATTTTGCCATTCTAGTCCAAGATGGGGCAGACCCACTGCTTTGGGCCTTTGGTGGTTCACCTTAAAGCAATAATGGAGTTACATGTGGCAGGATCAATTATTTACCATGTGGCTAGGAAGCAAAAGATGAGGAAAGGCTAAGGTCCCATAACCCCTTTCAGGGCATCCCCCCACCCCATCGATCCAAGGATTACCCCTGACCCCTTTTTGCAAAGATTCCACCCTCTATATATAGAGCACACAGTGGACCAAGTCTTTACCACATGGATGGACCTTTGGAGTGCATGAGGATCCATCCTATGGGGCCTGGAGAGATGACCCAGTAGCTAAGAGTGCTCACTGCTCTTTCAGAGGACCTGGGTTCAGTTCTCAATGTTCACATCATGGTTGACAGCTCCAGGGGACCCAGTGACTGCTTCTGACCTCCAAGGGCACTTGGTACACATGAACTCATACAGTCATACACACATATACGTAGATAAAAATACTAAGTCTTTAAAAAGACTCCACACTCCAGCAGACACTATGATGGTTATTCTAGGCTGTCATCTTGACCGGATAGGTCTGGAATCAACTAACAGGTAAGTTGCCAGGCACACTTGGGAGAGACTTTTGACCAGGTTATTTGAAGTGGGAAGACTCGGCCCAGATGTGGGTGGCCAGATGTGGGCAGCACCTCCAGCGGCAACACGGATACCATATAAAGACTTGGCTTTTGGCCTCCTTGTCTGTTGCTCTCACTGTGAGTTCACCTGCTTCCTCCTGCCACTCCTGCCGCTGCCTTTCTTCACTGGGTTCTGAACCCAGCCTCTTCCAGCTTCCCCTGTAGAGTAAAACTTGGAGCTCTCCAGGAGTCTTCCAGGCCTTCAGTACCAAGTTAAGACTGCCGAGATGTCTTGCCTTACGCACTGAGAAGTTATGGGGTTCTCAGCCTCTCCAGGATGCAGCCAGACTTTGTTGGACTACTTGGGACATTATTGTACAGTCCAATCTAATAACTCCCCTTTTAGCACATATTTATTCCATCTGTCCACTAAATCGCCGCTCTTCTGCTTTCACCCACATTCATCCCTTTAATTGGCTTATCAGGATGGGTGGCCCAGGAGCCTGCGACTTCAGTCCTAAAACTCTGGTTACTGGCTCTGTGGTCTTGATCTCATGGAAGGGTGAGGCAATGCTCAAAGCATTCAGGAAAGTGGCTCTCCACCTGTGGGTCGCAACCCCTTTGGCAAACCTCTATCTCCGAAAATATTTACATTACTATTTACGACAGCAGTAAAATCACAGTTATGAAGCAGCAATGAAAACGATGTTTATGGCTGGGGGTCACCACGACGTGAAGAACTGTATTAAAGGGTCGCGGTGTGAGGAAGGTTGAGGGCCGCTGATCTAGGCGGTGAAGGTTCTGCAGGACGTTTTAAGGAGGAGCGCACAGCACTTTCTAGTCAGCACTTCCCAAAGGAACGGGGTTGTTGGGATAATGAAGGAGTGCACCATTAAAGCCGATCGCATTCAGGCTGCACCCGACTGAGACAGAGTGGACCTCCCAGGCCGCACCTGTCTCTCTTCCCCTGGGGAGAATAGAGGCTCCCCTCCCCCACCACTTTCCTTTCTTTCCCCAGGAACAGGAAGCAGGCACTTGGATGGAACAAACAAACCGGCTTGGGTGATGCACGGGCCAGAGCTGTGCTCTAAGGTTTCCGCCTGAATTAAAGGCAAGGCCACCGAAGAGGAAATAAAAGGATGTGCTGTGAGATCAAATGAAGCATTTGTATAGAACCTTATTCAAAATGGACACAAATGCATCAACTCTTCAGAATTATAGGTGAATCAAAGGAAAATTACGTCCAGGAAGATGAAGGGGAGCCAGCAGTCTGACCACGTATGGAGCAGAGACGCAACTTTGAAGCTTCCGGCCTGGTGTGCCAAAGAGCCAGATGTGGCAGGTGGAATTATAGCAGCCCAGCATCTGGAAAGGATAAATCTGTCCCACAGAAACTCGGAGGTGCACAAGGAGGTGGTGAGAACGTCTGGTTGAAAATGCGGGTTTGAAAGAAAAATCGCTTTGAAGAACATAGGGCACCCCTTAAAAAAATAAAAGTAGGTCTAGGTTCAATTGCTGTATTTATTGGGGCTGGTGTGAAGGGATCTGATACAGTGATTCTGCAAGTTCCTGGGATTTCCATCCCAGACTCTGTCAGCGAGAAAGAGGGATTGCGCTCGTTTCGTTAGAACCCTGACCAGTGGCTGCTCAGGTCATGCCCATCTTCAGCTGTGTGTGTGTCTCTCTCTCCTCCCTCGTGGCGCATTCTGGATATAGCAGTCCTCCTACCCCCCAACTTCTCCTCACCCCCATCCCCTACGGTGCCTCTGACTTCAGACTCCAAACTAAGAGGGGCTACTGCTTACACACCCCAGATGAGGATACACTTTAAATAGCTGAATAAGCCTCTTTTTCCACCTCCCCCACACCCTCAAGGACCCCTTCTGCCTGCTGCCTGGGGATCAGAGGGCCTGAGTGCAAGCTATACTATGAACTGTTCCCAACCTTGTAGTATGGAACCCCCTCTTCCACTGAGGCCTATAAGAAGAGACCCACACCCACTCTGCCAAGCGCACCTAACTCTCCTTAAAGCTCCCGCCATGCTGTCTTGCTGGGGGCATTAATATCTCTTCTAATACATTTCTTATGCAAAAGACAGCTCATCTCCATGTCCTTCCTGAACTCCACACCCAGGGACTTCCAGTGCTATTGGAGGACAGGACAGAGGATGAGTGAGAAGGGGCTGGCTCCAGGTCACCTTGTGCTGCTCGATATATATGATCTATGTTGCATTCATACGGACAGGTACACCGGCAAATCTGCAAATCTTCTTTCTGCTTTTCACCCACATCCATCCCTTTAATTGGCTTATCAGTCAATTCAGTCACCCTCCAGGTTGGATGACAGCTTTTTGTGCAGATTCATTCCCTAGGCTGTCTTTATTGGTCAGTGTTAGGTTTCAGTGAGGAGAAGAAGGAAGGAGGAGAGAAGGAGCTGCATGATCCTTTGGACAAGAGGTTTACTAAAGCAGACCACACAGATGTGACAAGTGTCTCGTGTAGAGTTTCAGGCCCAAGAAACAAAGCAAGGTGTCTACTTTGAAAGGTTTTTGAGGGAAGGAGAGGCCTCACATGGTGAGGAAGCAGGCTTAGTTAATATGTGTCCTATGCTGTGACTGAGGTAGGGGAACAAGGCATGAGTGACTTGGGCCCTGTGAGAGAGGCCCCTTTTTCCTTGGGTAGTGCAGTGGGGCTAGACCATGTCATGTGACAGTGGTCAGGCCATCTTTGGCCCCGAGGTGGCAAAGAGCTGAGTATATTCTTGCCCTTTTTGAAACCCTCTCTGTTTAGAACCCAGAGGGCCTGGCTCCTCCACCAGACTGAGAATCACTACTGTTTTTATTAGCACAAAGTCATGCTGGGTCCACAGAACAGGTGCCCTAGATGTGAGAGATCTCACCACAGTGTGGAGCAACTCTGCCCCACATCACCAACACACACTTGTGTGCATCACTGTCTTCTGGTTTGAAGGGACCTTGAAGATGGTCAAGCCAACCATTCTGAATCTGAGAAGCAGCAAGGAGACTTGTGTGGAGAGAGGTGGCCCAGTGAGGACGGAGTTGGGGTGGGGCCACGGGTCCCCATCCCTCCTGTGCTCACAGTCTCTCTCTTGCTCTCCCCTATGCTTGTCTTACCCAAAGATCCACAATGCTTTGCTGGTACGGAGTTCTTTACAGCTGCCACCCCCAGTGAGAGGCGCTATGAAGGTTGGCACATTGTGACTTTAGCCCTGAGATGACTCTTATGATCTGCAGTGACCTACACGCTTCCCCTCCAGGTTGATTAGACGAAGGCAGGACTTGAGGCCAGATGCTGGGGGAGGGCTAGGCTAATATGAACAAAGCTCCCTCAGGGAATCTCCTCTAGGATGTGAGAACGTGTGGAATCCTTAGGGAGATGCTGAGGGCAGACTTGAGCTGATGACACATGAAGACAGTCCTGGTGAGCGCTCACTGCCAACTTGCATGACCGACCATCATCTGAAAAGAGGCAGTAGCTAGATCAGATAGGCCCACTGGTGTCTCTGTGAGGAACTAACTGTCTTGATTATTATTTGATGTGGGAAGGCCTAGCCCACTGAGGTGGCACCATTCCCTAGGCAGGTGGTCCTGAGCTGTATAAGAAAGCTAGCTAAGTGCAAGCCTGCCACCCAGCACACCTCCTCCGCCACCGCCATGGCTCTTGCCGCACTCTTAGATGTGGAGTGAGTTCCTTGGTCAGAGGCAATGCGATGTGAAATAGCGAGGAGGGGTAGCTTCGAATGCCTGCTTGAGTTCTTGCCTTGGTTTCCCAGAAAAAAGCGACTGTAATCTGGAATTGAAAGTCAAATACACCCTTTCATTCCCTGTATTGTTTTGGTTAGATTCCCTGTATTGTTTGGATATTTTAATTACAGCAGAAATGAAATATAAGCCCTGATCCTTGTATGGACTAAAGCTGACCCTGAGAGAAGAGCCCCACAGTGGGTACATTAGGGTCCCAGATGATAGAGTCTGCTGACTGCTCTCTGGAGGCACTGGTTCCCTTGCCTGATCTTGCCCACTGGCTGCCACTCTTCTGCTCTGCAGACCATATGACACAGGTTTCAGGAATTTGAGAGAACTTGCTCCCAGAGAGAGTGTAAACCTAGTTAACTGCTGCATGGGTTCATGTTGTTGCCTTCCTTAGCTTCGGGGGATGACGAGGTCACTAGGATGGTGCCTTCCCACAAGGAAGATCTGGGCACGGGTGGTGGTGTTGATAACTTGACCCTGCCTCTGAAGGGGACTGCTCAGGTTAAAGAGATGATGGATGTGGTGGGGGGACACTAGGGTGATGTTGGCTACAGATGTGCCAGCAGAGTGAGGCTGTCACAGATCTGATAGACAAGGGTGACTGCTGTGGAGTTTTGTCAAGTGATAGTGTGATGGACACGGTGACACTGGAGGAAGACGATGCTCTCGGATACTAGCAGCAGTATCCTCCACATTAACATCAGTGCCCTTCGCTCCCAGAGGCTGCCCGAGAAAAAGATGAAAACCCCTCCCTGCTGGACAGAGGCCAGCTCATCCCACAGCGCCAACAAGGAACAAGTCAGATTCGTCCCAGCACAGACACACTGTGTGTTTGGACAAAGTCTGCTCAGGTACAAAATATATTTAGCTCTGGGGAAGGTGACGATTCCTACCACATGTGCTGGAAGAGAGACTCGCAGGCTGGCGAGCCAAACTCCTGCCTGTTTTTGCCGTGGGGACAACCTTTCCTGCCTGTTCTGCACACCCCAAGGCGCTGTTGTCTACTCACTTCTTAGCACTGCCTGCTCTGCACTCCCAGGGAGCCTGTTGTGCACCCACATCCAGCCAGGGCTGGACACAGTTAGGCCTGTGCCAACATCCATGTCTTCACTTGGGTCAAATCCTACTAACTAGAAGGTGGACTCGGGCTTGCTCGGCATTATCTCATGAGGCAGGGGTTATCAGGTCTTTAGATCTGGGGACACATTGCAACGTCTTCAGCTGCCCCAGAGATGATCTGAGTGAAGATGTTTGTGGGACCAGAACCCTGGCTCACTAGTCCATGTTCTGAGGTGGATGTTTAGTAGGCTCTCGTCCTTGGTTACGTGTGTCCATAGCTGTCAGCTTGGGAGTGATTTTAAAGGGGACAGACCTCTAGCTTTACTGAGTTCCAAGTGTTAGAGCTGTGCATACTGGTTGACTCTGGACATCTGCATTTTGGAAATGTCCCAGGGAATTTGTGCTCTGACTAGGAACCCTGCAAAATTATTTTGGGTGCTTCCTACTGCTTATGAGGAACTCAGCCTATTAATGCCTCAGTTATGTGTGGATAATTGCCACACACTATGACGTCATTAAAGCAATTCTCTACTTGGAAATGACATGGTATTTTTTTCTGTGTGTGTGTTCAGCAGCCATTAGTGCTTTTAAAAATCTTTATTTATTTATTCATATTCCATTGTATTCTGACATTCTACATGATTTGCTGTACTTTAGACAAGGCATTACATCTTATTAATGTGAATTTAAAAAGTTTTTCAATTTCTGAGTGTTAGCAATCTGCCCAGGTTCATTCTTCTGGACCTGCATCTCATCTTCCTTTGATTCCCTGCTAGGGACAGATGTGGCAGAGGCGGTGAGTTGTAACTGAGGAGGCTGTGTCAGATTCTCACAGAATTTGTCTAAGCAGTCAGAGAGGGGCAGCCACCAGGAGTGCAAACGAGCTCACCATCCTGTCAACTTCCCATCATGCATAAGGGCTGGGATGCTTGCATTTCTCCTCAGTGGTAGGACAGGTTGCCACATAGAGCCAGTCTCCAGAATCCCATGCAACTTCCTTTCCTGAAATACCACTCTTCAGGGGAGAAGAGAAATTACCATTTATGGCTAAGGACTCTAGGGGGTATTTTAGTTTAAGTCCTTGTCTAGAAATGAAAAGGCTGTTTAGGAGGGAAAACCATGGGGTGGGAGACAAAGTCAAGGTTACAAGAGAGAGCATAAATACCCCGAGGACTCAGTAGAAAGTGGCGTCCTCAATTCCCTAGCATACAGATGACATCCCTCTGCCTTAGACCCAATGACCACAATGGACAGCACAGGCTGCTTTCCGAAATGTAGCTGATTACTTGCCAAGGGCACTGGCTGTCGGTTTATAGATGGCTGAAGGTCCTTGTGTTCCTTCATTGAATTTGAGTTCTGTAGCTGTTTTTATGATCTCTGTCTACTGAGAGTAAGCTCCTAGCCCCAGCTCACATGGACAGAGGAATGTGGCTTTCGCTTGATATGGGTGCTGAGAATCACACTCAGGTTCTTCGCAGAGCAGTATGTGCTCTCAGCCCCGGAGCTGTCTCTCTAGCCCCTGTGAGGCCAGTCTTCCTTTTCCTTTCAACTCTTCCATTCTAGAACATTCTTCAGTAATTGCCTGGGTGGGGTGTAGGTGGAATAAGTTCACCGACACCGTGTCTATTCGAAGGAGTCTTTGCTTCACTTTGATGTCTAACTCACAGCTTCATTTGGACTTCATCTGAGTCTAGGTTGGAAATCATTTTCCTTTAAACACTCGGAGATAATTTATCCAGTGTCTCCCAGCCTCCAGGGTTGCAGGGTTGAAGTCTGGTCTTACACACAGGCTTGGCACCTTCTAGGAACTTGGGTGTTCTCTCTAGAAGGTGGTAGACACTCTCTTTTCTTGTCGTGGTGCTGGTGTTTCTCATGCTATCTCCCTGCCTACCCCACCCCCTCTGAGTCTCTTACTCTTTGCTGGAGTTGCCCAGTGGGTCCTGTAAGTCTGGGAAATTGCTGTCATTATCTCTGGGAGATTTCATTTATTTCATTAATCGTCTTCTCTTTTCTCTTTATTCTATCTTTGGACCCCAATTACAGTGATATTTGGCCTCATATACTGGTCTTCTAATTTTACATTAATCTGTTTTTCATCTTTCTGTCTTTGTGCTTTTTTTCTGAGCTGTTGTCTCAGGTTCCTCCCCCATCAGATGTCATCATGCCCCCTTTCTCTCCGTCTCCCCTCGCCGTGTGTGCGCGCGTGTGCGTGCGTGCGCGTGTGCGTGCGTGCGTGCGTGTGTGTGTGTGTGTGTGTGTGTGTGTGTGTCTGTGTGAGAGAGAGGGGGGGGGAGAGAACATGCCATGGTGTATGTGTATAGAGAGAGGACAAGCTCAGGTTTTGGGGGGACAAGGCCTCTTGCCAGGTAGCTGGCCTCGAGCTTCCCGGGATTCTTCTGTTTCTGCTTTCCGTCTTGGCACAGGAGTGTTGTGATTTCAGACCTGCACTACATTATCCAACCTTACCTGGGCGCTGGGGATTTGAGCTCACTGCTTGAGTGGCAAGCACTTTACACAAGGAGCCATTTCCTTAGCCCTACCTCCTTCCCCTTTTCTCTGACTGCTCCTCTTTCAGGGAGTCCTGTTCTGGTTTCTCATCTTTGTAGAAATGGTCATGATTGTGAGATAGGGGATGTTGTTTGCTAATCTCACTGTTTCTTCTGGCATGGTTTCACTCTCCTGTTTCATTCTAGATCAATTTCCCAAATACCAGTAACAGCTGCCTGCTCATATTTTCTAGAATATAGCTGTAAGATTCCAGTGGGACAGCTGGATGTGGTGGCACACATGTATAATCTTAGCACTTGGGAGATCCAGCTGGAGGATCTTGATTTTAGGCTAGCCTGGGCTATGTAGCAAACTCTGTCTCAAAAAGCTGAAAAATAAAAGAGAACAAACAAACAAAAACTCACCTGTGGGTGGGAAGTGTGTGCCTAGAGGGCTTTTGTTCTCTTCAGGGTGGCCGGACTTGAGACTTTGCTTTGGGGAACTATGATGGTATCTCTAGGCTGATCAGACCCCTTGTTTGATACTCCAAAGACTCCAGCCTTCTTGCTGTTAGTCAGTTTTCTGGGAATAATGGTGGTGAGGATGAGGATGGCTATGAACATTCCCGACAGGAACTTTCTCTGCTTGCTCAGTTTCCAGTCCTGCACCTGCATCCCAAGATTTGCCCCAGTTCCCGCTCCAGCTCTAGTCCCAGGTCCCCCACCCACATCCCCCCCAGATCCTCCCCCAGATCCCGCCCCAACGCCCCCCCAGCTCCTCCCCAGCCCCTCCCCCAGCTCCTGACCCAGCTCCTCCCCCAGTTCCTCCCCAGCCCCTCCACCAGCTCCTCCCCAGCTCCGCCCTAGCTCCTCCCCCAGTTCCCGCCTCAACTCCCGTCCCAGCCTCCAGGCCTCTGGAGAGGTCAGGGGCTCTGCTGGCCACGTGGGGAGGGTAGTTGTTGGGCTTTGGTGGATTGTGCAGGGGTTAACCTACACTGCTCCAGCTGTTAGCCCCTATACCTCTGCTTCTGTGGCACCAGGTGCTGCCTAGCTGGAAGTCTTTATGGATTCTGAACTTTACAGGAGTGGTAACAATGTTGTTTTCCCAAATCTGTGGACATTTATTGCTTACGCACTGTCAAGATTTCAAAATAAGGTTTTGTTTTTTTTCTCCCAACTTTTGTTCTCATGGGTTTATTTCTTTAAAAGTCAATGTCTGTTCTATTAGTAGAGAATGTGAAGGAAACTGAGGTTCAGTATGTGTACACAGTCCGAGATGGCTAATGTTGGTTGCCAGCTTGACCTACCTGGTGAAAGGAAATGTCAGTTGAGGAATTGACTCCATCACACTGGAACTGTGGGAGTGTCTGGGGGGGCTTTTTAGGATACGTGGAGGCCAGAGGACAATGTTATGATGTCACCTGTCTCCCTTAATTTTGAGACAAGGTCCCTCACTGGACCTGAAGGTTACTAGACTAGCTGGCCAGCTATGGCCTGTCCCTATCCCCACAGCGCTGGGATCCTAGGCCCGCATTGCTGGGCTTGGCTTGTTTATCTGGGTGCTGGGGAATGACCCTCTCTTTTATACAGCAAGCACTTTACTGACTGACCCATTTCCTCAGTCTTGGGTTTTAGGTCACCCAACCTTGGTTTTAGGCTTGGATACATTGGAGTTTGCAGTGTATCCTGGGGCTGTGGCAGAGAGCATGGCCATGGCTGTGCGGCTTTCCTCTTTACTTCAGATAGTGAGGACCTTTGCACACTTACTGAATGTGTCCAGGGAAATGACACCACCTTCTGACACCATCTCAGGGCTCTGTACATTTAGACCCTGTTCCTTCCTTGGAAATTAGGGTGCTACTGTTTTCTCAGAAGGACTGGGGCCTCTCTGAGCATGGCTTTGATACCTCACAGGTGATCACTGCATCACTATGGCAACTTATTGATGACCTTGCTCATCACTATGATCAAACGCCTGACAAGAGGGAACTCCAGGGAGGAGGGTTTGTTCTGGCTCACAATTTGAGGGGTCACAGTCCATCCCCATGGAGGGGAAGCCATATTGGCAACCAGTTTTCTCCTTTGTATGTAGTAGTCCAGCCCACAGAATGGAGACCCATTCACCATGGGCCTTCCTTTCTCAGTTAAACCTTTCTGGAGGCACCGTAATAGAGATCCATACCCACAAGTGTGTTTCCATGGTGATTATAAATCCATTCAAATTGACAGCGAAGGTTAACTATCTCAGGCAGTAAGGTAAAACATGGCAAGCAAGAGAAATAATACAGAATAGTATGGGGTTGAGGGATCTAAGAAGAAAAAAGGGAACTAAATTAAAATAAATAACTAAATTTAAATAAATAAATAGTGATTGAGCCCAGGGCTGGGAATTTGGTTGTGTCTGTTGGATGCCCAGTTCTAGAAGAAATGCCTCAGGTTGGTGAGGCAGGGAGCAGAGAGTAGGACATCATTTATGATGCTGCCCATCAGGACCCATTTGCTCTTCTCTGTTGCACAGAATTAAATGGCGTGCCGAGCCCCAGTATGTGGAAACCATCCTGTACCTAGTTACCACCAGCAAACACCGCCCCCCAATAAACTCCCAAGCCTCCAGATATCAGAGTGAGTTAATTTTAGCAGAGACGTAACAAGTGAGGCCATGGGAGCAGCATGGGGGGGGGGGAGGGACAGTAGATTTTGTCACCCAAGTAGGGCAGAAGCAGCAATTGAATTACGCCAAAAGACAGAACCTTCCTGACGGAGTGTGAGCGCGTGTCTACATACAAACTCCAACGTGCTGACTATTCCCAGATGTACGTATCCACCATAGGCAGCTGCAGAGATGGTCACTGAGAACACCAGAAGTCCTGGTGGGAGAATCTTGCCCTTACCTCCCCCAGCCACTCTTGGCTTCTTCCACTGACATCTAAAAACTGGTGTCCCTACACTGTTTCCAACCATGAAAAGTCATGATGGCCTTGATCGTTTGTTCCTAAGACCTTGGAAAATAATCCATTTGTAAGGCTTGAAAACCAGAAATTTGGGGGAGAAAAAGACAAGAAAAGGAAAAAGAAAAGAGAGAGAGAGAGAGAAACCCTTGATGATTCACTTGCCTACGCGGAAGTATTCACTCCTATTTCTCTCCTTTCTAACTGAAAGTCTCTCAGTGCCGGAGCCGCTGGTGTTAAGGAAACAGCCGCCCCGTGAAGGAGGAAGGACGGCTCTCCTAAATAGCTGTCTTTTTATTTGTTTCTAATTTTATTGACCGCCAGGAACAGGCTGTCTTGTTTTATTGCTGGATGTTGGAGGATTTGAGTGGCAGAGAAGTTGATGTGGAAGGCGTCAGCCCCCACCTGACCCAGGACCGGGCTGAGCAGCGGGATAGAGTAGGAATACAGAAGGTTTGGGCTTTTTGGGTCATACTTAATGTTCTCTTTAAAAGCCAGGGAGCCTATTAGAGTAAGTGCAGCCGGTGTCTGATAAATGGGACACATCTGGCCCCATCTATGACACAAACCTCCCAGTATTAATTATTCTGATCGTTACAGCTGTGAAGGGGGGAGACCATTATTTATAGTGATCTTTGCTAAGTAAATCATTTAAAAAATGGCTAAATGCAATATTTCCCTTTTAAGAAGCCCTCCAGAATTAAAGGGGCTTTTCAATGGAACATGAAACATATTGCGGAGAGAGAGACAGAAGCTGTCTTGATTAATGGCCGTGATTATCAGCCATGCAAATCACTTTCACTTATTAAGTCTTGTTTAATATCCTAATGAAGGCTTCCTGAGCAGATTTGGAATTTCCAGCGAAAGTGCCCTTTCATCTCGGAGAGAATGAACCCGCACTATAAAGAAAATCTCATTTACCGCAATTCCTCCCCTGCCCAGGACCCCTTTCTCAGCTTCCACTTCGCAGCGGGAGACAATTAACCTTTTCAGTGCCGGAAGTGATTCCCAGCGTCCCCCAGCTGCGAAGGCCAGCAGGGTCAGGGGAGGACAGAAGTCCTCTGTAGTCTGCGCTGCTGTGGGACAGTTCTAAGAAACTGGACTGCACAGGAAAGCCTTGAAACGTGGCTGCTGGTTAGGCGACTCCGCGTGGGCAGACGTGGTATCCCGCACCCTACCAAAGTCTTTTCAAACCCCAGCCCTGGCCCATCTGCCATGGCTTATTCAGCTCAAATCAAAGACGGCCAGAAATGAAAGCAGGCACGCTGAAGAAAAGCCCAACTCGCCTCTAAATGCTGGGCAGCCTTTGTGAGCCGCCAGGAAGTTGGTTTTATTGAGGTTGAAAGTCTGGGAGGTGGAGCTGGGGGGTGATTCAGGGAAACGCCTTTGGCTTGCTCTATACAGCCTGGTTCTGAGGAGGGCTGGGACTTGTTCTCCACCCTTCTGTAACTGCCACCTGTACCCGGTGAACAGGGAGGGACTTCCAAACTTGACTACTTCTTGTTTCCAGATGCAACGTGTAGATGTAAAGAAGCACCCAGCTGGAACCCAGAACATGAATAGGGCCACCGGGCCGATAGGGTCCTCTGTGAGGCCCCCATTGAAGTGAGCATGCGCACCTGACTCACAGGAAGGTTTTCAGAATATTTTGGCACTGCCGTCTGGATTTGAGGGCCCATGTTCTGTAGAACTTAAGAGTCCACCCATGCACGGGTTCGCTTCAGATATTGAATAGCACCAAATGAACCTCCTGCTTTGGGACCAAAGAGGCCTTCAGTTTGCTTGGTTTGTGTGAGGCTTTGGGTTCAACCCCAGCGCTGCAAACAGAATGCCCAAACCTTCAAGACTGAACAATCAACATACACCGAGTCTAGTGGGCCAAGCATGAGGTCTTTTGCCTCTGCGGTATGAGCTCTTGAAGGCAATCTTCCTGCTCATGGGAAGAAAACCCATCATGCATTGCCCTAAGTAAGGGTGTGGAGGATGAGGTGCTCTTCTTGGTCAAAGAGGAGACAAAGAATCAAAATGGGATTGTGGGCCGTGCTATACCAGAAGACTCAAGGTGGGGTGTTACCCATTGAGAGCCTCCGCACCTGAGGAGTGGAGGAGGAAGCTTCCTGTGTGGTGACCCAGGAATCGGTGAGGAATGGATTTCAGAGCTCAGTGGGGCCACCAGGATGATTCACATCTCGGTGTTAGACAGGACTAGTCTCTGAGCCATCCTCGCTAGTTCAGCTGTGTCTGCTTGCAGCCGATCACCACAGTTGGATTTGCTGACTGTTACTCTTCCCTCATTAGAGGGGGGAGGAGGGTCAGATCCTCATCCCAGGGCTCCTCCCAGGCAGGTGTGTGCAATTCTGCCCCAATTGCATGTATCCTCAGGGAGGGGCTAGGAGTAGGTGGCTGGGAAAGTCTAGGGAGGGGGGCTAAATCTATGTGGCCCTGGGGAAGTCATCATCCATGCTGGGTGTAGACCTTCCAGGGTAACTACTTGAAGGCCACCCACTCTCCTGTCTGTTACTGCCAATGCTCTGTAAGCAAGCACAGTGGACTCCTTGGTTCCCAGGGTGAACTTGGGTGGAACCACACGCTGGTTAGTCATTGGTACCTTTGGAGGAGGAGTAGACATGGATAATGTCTTCCCCAGGGAAGGGATTTTATCAACACTCAGCTGTCACAGTGTTTCCTAATTCAGTGCAGACTGCCCATCTTACCTTAGGCTCCCTCCCTCTCCCCTTCCCTCCCTCTCCCCTTCCCTTTCTTCTTCCTTCCTCCTCTCCCTTCCCCTTCCTTCCTTCCTTTCTTCCTTCCTTTCTTCCTTCCTTCCTTCCCTCCCTCCCTCCCTCCCTCCCTCCCTTCTTCCTTCCTTCCTTCCTTCCTTCCTTCCTTCCTTCCTTCCTTCCTTTCTTTCTTTCTTTCTTTCTTTCTTTCTTTCTTTCTTTCTTTCTTTCTCCTTTCTTCTTTCTTTCTTTCTCTCTTTTTCTTTCATCTCCCCCCTCCCTCCTTCCATTCCATTCCTTCATATTGCCTTTTTCTTCTTTTAACTGCTCGAGGCTTTATTTATATACTTGGTCTAACATACTTTGGTGGCTCTTGGTGTCACTAGAGACTAGCTGAGCCAATGACTGACTTGGGGGTTAGAAGCCCAGTGAAGGTCTTCGGCTGGTTCGGTGTCACCCTGCCCCCTCTGTTTAAGCCACTGCACATTTAAGTCTTAAACAACTGTTGACCCTAAGGCACACGTTCTCAGGAAGAAATAAGGTCGGCATGGTCTCAGTCCTGCCTGCCTCGTGGGCCCGTGTTCTCACAGCACAGCAGCAACACGTGGAAATCTACCCACAGGTGCCTGGGGTGTGGCTCTCAGTGAGCACAAGCCTGCAGCCGCTTCCTGTGTTGCTATCCTCACTTCCTGTGTCCTTTTCAGTATGACATCTCTTGGGGTTCCCTCCCCTTGTGCTGCCTGCTGGTGCCCAGCTAGTACCAGTGAGAGTCAGTGAGAGTCATAGATGGCCAGCACCCTTCGAAGGATGCTACATGTATTAACTCACAGCTACCCAAGTAGCCCTTTTACAACTGGGGAAACTGAGGCACAGAGGGTGAATTTAGCAGGTCTTAGGGAAACAGTTGGGAACCTGGGTGGTCAGTGTGTGTGCTTTGCTTGCACACTGGAGAGGTTGCTGTGGATGTTGACACAGGATCAGTAATATGGAGGGGCCGCAGTGTTCTCCGTTCTGTGTCCCCCACGGTGTTGCTCTGAGAAGCAATGGAATGGCTGTGAAGGTGCTTTGTAACTAGAAAAAGGTTAGAGGTTGTTGTTAGAATTAAATATTTTTTAATGACAATGAAAATAGAAATGCCTAGAATATAGCTAAAGAAGCATCTAGGAGAATAGGCGCCATCTGTTCCTGGGCAGTTTTGTAAATACTCTGTGGAAGGCACAGACCTCAAGATGTGGGTTTTGATTCCCTGGCTAAACTTTCAGGTTAATGAAATTTTAGCAACTTTGTCCAACCTCAGTCTCTCTCTCTCTCTCTCTCTCTCTCTCTCTCTCTCTCTCTCTCTCTCTCTGTGTGTGTGTGTGTGTGTGTGTTTGTATACCATGTGCATGCCTGCAGAAGTCAGAACAGGGTGTCAGATTCCCTTCATCTGGAGTTGTGGATGGTTATGGAACCATCATGTGGATGCTAGGAACTGAACTTGTGTCTTTTGCAAGAGCAACAAGTGCTCTTAAACACGGAGACATCTATCCATCCTCTTATTTTCATTTTTAAAGTGGTGGTAAAATTCACATAGCATAAGAGGGCTGCAGACAGTTTGGCCAGAAGGTACACAAGGACCTGAGTGATGTCTGCAGTGTTTACTCTCTACTCTTTCCCACTGTTGCTGGCACACATCTGATTCTGATGGAGTGGAATTGATTTCATCTTTATGTACCCCTCTTTTTTTTGGATGCAATATTTATATTTTTAAAACATACTGTTTCCCCCCATTCCTAATCCTAGAAGACTTCCTAAGGAGAATTCCTTAGCAACCTGAGGGGCAGACCAGTTTCCTTTTCCACCTAAATGGTCCTGTTCTCTCCTGATGCTGTTCACAAAATCAAGGCTCTTGAAATACCTCTTCTATTAGGTATTAAGTGTCTAGGTGTGCACCTATATGCATTCACCTCAGATGGGTATCTTTAGATTGACTTTTCCAAGGTCACTCCATCCCTAGACAGCTTATCTGAGATTACACAACTCTTGTAAGATTAACTGGTCTCCCTCTGAAGTCCCAGGGTGCAGAGCAAAAAGAAGCCTTAGGGGTCAGACAGGCTATGCCTTTCATTTGATGCCAGGGAAGGTAACTAGCAAGTCCAGAGGGGATTAATAGAATCTTCGAGAACGGGGGAGTTGCCTTAGCAGGTAAAAGGACTAGTCTTACAAGCCAAAAGGCCCAAGTTCAATTCCTGGAACCCTTGTGAAAAAACTGGGTGTGGTAGCTCACATCTGTAACCACAGAACTCAGATGGGAGGCAGGGCAGGAGGATTACCTTAAGTTCAGCTGGTGGGTCAGCTGGCCCGAAATACTAGCATTTCAGCTAGCAACGTAGCAGCAAAGACAAGAGTCCCTGACTCAACAAGCAGAAGGTGAGAACTGACTCCCAAAAGTTGTCCTCCGACCTCCATGTGCTTCCCCACACTTGCGTGTACACAAAAATAATTAATTTTTCATGATTTGTGCTATTTATTTATTTTTAAAATTTATTTATGTGTATCATTTACCTATGTGTGTGTACTTGCACATGAGTGCAGTACCTTTGGAGGACAGAAGAGGGTGCCAGACCTGGATCTAGAGTTAACAGTAGTAGTGAGACATGGGTGCTTGGAATCAAACTTGAGTCCTCTGAAAGAGCAGCAAGTGCTCGTACCCACCGAGCCATGTCTCCAGCCCCAAAGTTTATTTATTTATTTTTAATATGTTTTCAAAAGCACCTTGGGATGGGCTAATGGCATCAGTACACCTTCTGAGAGAAGCCAACAGCTGAGCTAATCCTTGACTGAGGATACTAATTTTTTTTTTTAATTATCAGAGAAGTAGGCACATTAAGGGCTAGTACATTTGATGAAATAATTAAATCAAGTGAAAAATTCAATATATTCTCATTTTTCTCACTTCTATACCAAAACGTAACTGTAGCCTACACCAGGATTCTGTGTTTGTGGCTTAGCTCATTGAGGTAAACCAGAAACTGTGAAGCAGGCTCTTCAGTCACAGGGACCATTTTCCCGCCCAACACACTGAGTTCTCTGTAAAGCGCCCCCAGCATCTTATCAAGTCAGGGACATCTGTAGGTATTTACTTTAAAAAAAAAATTAAATTTAAAATTTTATTTGTATGGGCATTTTGCCTGCCTGTGTTTCTGTACACCATATATGTGTCTATGCCAGTTCAGAAGAGGGCATCTGATGCCCTGGAACTGGAATTTCAGATGATTGTGAGCCTCCACTTGGGTGCTAGGAATTGAACCAGGTTCTCTGGAAGAGCCACCGGTTCTCTTAACCACGGAGCCGTCTCTCCAGCCCCAGCTGCAGACATTTAGAGAGGACTTTTCATCTAATTTGTTGAAGGGCAGGAAGCACTTTGAGCCCAGCAAGGAGAGGAACTGGAGTTCATTGTGTCTATATCTCTGGCCTGTTGCTATGGCACCTGAAGCAAGTAGCGTGGGAAATACATCAGGACCCACGAGACCGCATAGGCAGATCTACCGCCGCTTTCTCAGCCAGCCATTGCCGCTAAGCTTCCCTTGGCCATCGGCACGATACATCTGTGGGGTGCTTGAGCTAACCTGTGCAACATGGGGAAAATGATTGTTTCCTGTAGGTACGGAGTCTGTTTGAACCTTGGCTATCCCCAGACTCTCCTTGTTGATAAAGGAAAGGTACTAACGAGTAAGCGGTAATGAAAAGCCACGTGTCAGCCATCCAACGCATCAGACCCGGAGTCAGACAGGGAGGGCTGAACCGCTAGAGAAGCAACAAAGGAGTCCGTGTAATTTAACGTGCAATAATTCTAGGTTCGTGGAAAACACTTATTTAGATATCAAACAGAAGAGATCGTGTCTCGGTCTCCTTTGATTCATTTTTGAATGTTCGATTCATTTGTAGTTTAAAGGAGTAAACATATCAAACAGACTTGAGGTGCTCATGTTTTTAACACCCGCTGATGGGGCCTGAGAGGGAAAACCGCCACTTGTGACACTGTGGCTTTTTTACTGAAAGGCAGAGCACACAGCTTGAATGAAGAGAAACTGCCAGGGCTAGGCGGAACTTCTGTATAGAAGCATGTAGAGCTCAGAGGGAGACAGAGATGGGATGGGTGTGTCTACACTCCCTCAAGACCAACAGCAGGCAAGCTACATGCCCACACCATGCCCACACACAGAGGGCAAGGGAAGGTTAGCCTCAACAGCAGGAGGAACACTTAGGATTGTGGTGATGTCGCATTCGGGGTGAGTGACGGTATTTAAATGGAACGTGCTTGTCTCCCACACCGCAAAGAATGGATATGGGAAGACTGCAGGAGTAGAGTTAAATGGCTGCGTTGATGAGGAATTTGTTTCCGCAAAGGCAGAGAGGCTTTGTGGTGAAGGAGGGACCCAAGGCAACATGGTCTTAAGTTCCTACAAGCCTCCAGAGAGGTACCCCTTCCTCCCCTGCTTTGATGTCCTAAAAGCCAAGGTTAATCTGTGATAACCTGGTGGTGTTCGTGTCTCTGTGCTCTGTTTTAACCTACTCACTAGGTTGCTGCAAAATTAATTCTAAATGCTCCTAGTCTAGATGCATTCTTTTTTTTTTCATGTATATGTGTGCATGGTGCGTGTGTGCGTGCGTGCGTGCGTGCGTGCGCGCACGTGTGTGTGTGTGTGTGTGTGTGTGTGTGTGTGTGTGTGTGTGTAAGTCAGGGGTCAACACTGGATTTGTTCCTTGATCATTCCCCACCCTATGTATTGAGCTGGGATCTCTCATTAGCACGCACAGCTCACTGATTTGAATAGTCTAGCTAGCCAGCTTGCCTCTGGGAAGCTCTTGTCTCTACCTCCCAGGCAGGCTGTTATGGCTGCTTGACATTTACATGAATGCTGGGGATCTGAACTCAGGTTCTCATGCTTGCAGGCCAGCACTTTCCCCAATAAACCATACCCTCCAAGTCCATCCAGTGATCTCATGACCTCAGCTCTTGTTCTTGTCTGTGGAGTCAAATACAGACTCTTTTATTTAAATTTCCAAGCTCCCAACTCCTCATTTTTGATTCTCATCCTCTACCCTGGCCCTGTATGGCCCACTGTACACTGTAAAGCACCTGCTGCTTGTCTGAGGGGGTCTCTTGATGCCCAGTCGATGGCCACTGCCCATTAGCTGCATTTCTGCTGTTAATTCTCAACTGTCCTTCAAGACCCAGTTCAATGACTTCCTTCTTTTGAAGCTGTTTCTGACGGTCCCAGTGGATCTTTCAATTTCTCTAATGATTTATCTTATGGCCTGGCTCCCCCATCCCTTTCTATGTGATTATCTATGTGATCCCCTTTCTGTATTATCTTCACAGAGAATTGGAGATTTATTTGCTGGACTTGATTTTCTTTTTCTCATTTTTTCCACTTCATTTTCTTCATTCTCTTTAGGGTATAGTGCACACACAGCCCCCACTCCCACAAGCCACACAGTTGCGTTTCCTGCACTTGGGGAAATGGCAGGGGTCAGCATATCTGGAGCATGACGGGTGAATCTCACCTTGGGAAAACCACTTTTGTACCCCTGGTATCACTTCCTCACCAGGTGAGTTTCTGTTTGTGTTTTTATTTATTTAAAATTTTAAAAAAATTTTCCAAAGTAGCACATGGTTGTAAAAGTGCTTCTGCTTAATAAGTGATTATAAAGAGAACAAAAGGGAGATAACATCCATGTCAGTAAGTAAACTGTGGGTAATTCTGTATAAGTTGCTGCTGTTTGTGCTGCTTATCATATTAGACCCCTTCTCTCAACACCTGCTTCAGGGGTTTGAGCTCAGTGAGTTGGTCAGTTACTTCAAGGATAAATGCCCAGAAGATGAGGTCGGTCAGTGTGAATAAGAACTAGGGTCATAATCATCACAGGACAAAGGGTTCAGACTTACTCCCTGACTAAGAGTTCATCAGAAGTCCCTCCATAGATAGGACAGTGTGTTGTTATTTATTTTTAAGTTAAGAGACTGCTCCGTGGGTAGGAGTGCTCTCTGTGCAGCCACAGGGACCTGAGCCTGTCCCCCAACATTCACATCACAAGTTAAGTATGGTCTTAGGAGGGCCTCTACCCCAGCTAGCCCTGTGTGTGGCAGAGACAGGAGAATCTCTGGGGCTGGCCAGCTCCCAGCCTAGTTGAAAACATGAGCTCCAGGCTCAAGGAGAGACCCTGGCTCAAAGGGAAAGGCAGGAAATGATAGAGGAGACTATTTGAACCGTCGTCTGTTCTCCATGCAGGCACCCCCACATATACACATATACACACATGCCACGTGCACATATGCCACACACATGCCACACACACATATCACATGCACATACACTATACACACACCACATACACACAGATATGCCACATACACCAGACACACACGTCACATGCACATACACCCCCCACATACACCCCCCCCACACACACGCCACACACACCACACACACCACACACACTTACACAAGATGCTTTAAAATTTTAATTCATGCATATTCCTTGTACAAAATGATGCGCTTTCATGATGACATTTAAAGACATTTCTATCATGAAGTTCCTTATCATCATCCCCATTGTCCTCTCTTGCCCCCAACCCTGTCCCTTCTTCTCCCAAAGGGGATGTCACAGGATTCATGAAGCATCTGAAGGGCAATGAATCCCAGTGCACCATGGATCGAATCCAAGTCAGGACAGGCTGTGTTAGAGGAATGGTGACCATTGTCTTAATCCATTCTGGCCCCGGCCCCTTGAGAGCAGCCTGGGGACGAAGCTTGGGGTGCAGCCGAGCTTCCAGTAAAGTCAGACTCCTAAAACTGAATCTGATTTTTAGGATTTCTTGAAAACTCCCCAGGGGGATAGCATCTAGAGTGATGAGTGTGGCGGAGAAGCAGACATGGTGGCAGCATCTTGGGCCATCTTGCTGCTGTGACCAGTAACCTTCTCAATATTTATGTTTTATTTTTATCTCCGTGGTAGAGAGGCATTATTTGTGCGCAGGCTGTTAAAAACAGTTCTGAGGGAGACACTCCCAGCTGCTTCCCCCCGTTTTCCATCTGCTGCCTTTACATGTCCTCGTGTGCAGTTAACTGTTGCTGGTCGGGGCAGCTGGGATTTTCTGAGGACAGGGCAAAAAAGGAAAAAAAAAATCTTTAGGGTGGGTTGGGAGTGCAATTGATCTGGAAGACAGTGTCTTGGTTACTCACTAATAAGTATTAAGCTGGGAAGTTGAACAAAACTATTAGCATCAAGTGGCAGGAAGTTGTAAGAGTGAGACTGTGTTTCCTTAAGTATCTGCCTCTACCTTGTCTCCAGTTAATCTTAAATATGTAAATCCTCAGTTTATCTGGAATTACTGAGTGGAGGCTGATGTGTGAGTGTGGCAGATTATAGCATTCCATCACCACCTCTGATCCTCTTTACTTCTTATTCTTTTCATAGCAGATCAAAAACCTGCACGTGTGGCACAAGAATGTATTATTTTAAGAGACCCTGACTTAGGCAGTGATTTCCTTCATGGGAAAGAGAGAAGCCTCTTCTGACCCTGGGGTCACTTCATAATCCTGTCACTCGGTAGCAACCCCCTCCCCCCAAAGATGAGAATATTTCTGAAAAGGAATTAATTTTTCAGCCATAGTAAAAAAACAGTTACTCACCAGCTGAGCTGCAGGGAGGGGAGAAAGCGTGGCCTGTGATTGGACGTGATTTGGGGTCAGGCAGTTGTAGGTGGAGACTGGGATTGGAGAACGGATGGAACCAATATTGTATTTTGATGATACTTGATGATGACTTCAAGGATTAAGGCAGACTCTCCTCTCTTCCTCTATATCCCTGTCTTTTGTAAAGGGATTTTATTGCTTTCAAATATTTCAGATATTATAATGAGGCTGATGTGAGCAAGCTCTTCTCCAGTGTGGATTTAAATTAATACGCTCTTGAGAGGGACGTGACTGTCGAACTCCACTCATGGAGAATGTTCCTCTGTGCTTCAGGGTCTGGGAGCTGGTGTCTGATGTGACAGCCACCGAGAGCTATGCTCCCAGGCCACACAAACACTTGGTCTCAGTCACGTGCCTGCAAATCCAGGGTCCGCCAATGGGGACCCCCAGGCATCACAATATCTAGAAGCTTCCCAAAGCAACCCTAAAGGGCTCAGCAGGGCTGAGAACCACTGGCTCAGGCAGGCTCTGAGCTCACTTGGAGCTGTCATCCTATGGAGTCCTGTTTCGGAGAGGCGGTGGCTGCAGGTCAATGTGTTGGTTACACACTTAACTCTTTTGGTGGATTTCTAATCTCTACTAATGTGACACCTCAGGACATCTCAAGTTACTCTACTGATACTATAATGGCTACCTTACTGACAGAGAGAATGGGTTTAGGAAAAAAAATCTCAATCCATGAAATGTGTAGTACACCCCCCCTCTGTGTACTAAAGTAGAAATGGTGTGTGGAGAAGTGTTGGCACAGTTCTTTAAGCCCCATCATAGTGGACTCCACCCTAGAAGCTGAACATGCCACTGTGAGCCATTCATTTTCAATCCAGGTGATTATATTTAAAAATAACTTGGTTCTTGAGGAGACATGGTGTCATGGGACAGGGACAGACCCTTCTGGACACAGGATTGTGGAGCAAGCCTCGGCTAGGCTGGCTTTGTGGACATGAAACCTGTGCAGTAGTCCAGGGCCCCATGCTTAAAACTGTCCACTTTGTTAGAAAATGTCATAATATTTCCTAAATCATTATATGCTAATTAACTGTCCTTTAATTCACTGTGGTCTAATACCCCAGTTACTTCCTCTCCTCCCTTCCCTTGCTCTCCCCTCCCCTCCCCTCCCCTCCCCTCCTTCCTTCTATCCTTTTCTCTCTTTGGTACTGAAACTTTCCACACACTCATTACACAGCCTATCATTGCATGCATGCAATCTCTTGAAATTCTTCACAGTAATTTTCTCATTGCTCTCAGTCTTCTTGTGGTGGAATGAGATGATGCAGTGTTCACACAAGGAGCTGGAGTGAGGTGAGTGGTGTGCACATCACATCACAGCCTTACTTGAGCAAAATCTCTGTTTGTCCAGTAACCAAGACAGCTACTAAGTGATTAACGGGCAGATGGCACATACAGTGTGGATACATTAGACACATGAGCAGTACCTCTCTCAGGTAGGAGGGAGTAGGGCATTATGAGATCTCACTATACTATTCAGAATGACACACAACTTAAAACTATGATGGTTTATTTCTAGAAATTTCCACTTTATAGTTTTGGACCAGAAATGATGTATTAGTTACTTTACACTTGTTGAGACAAAATAAAGTTTTATTTTGGCTCACAGTCTAGAGGGAACACAGTCCATCATGATGGGAAATCAGGGCAATAGGCAGCTCCATGGCAGCGGGAGCCTCTGGAGGGGACTCCTCACCTCCTACCTCAGTGGAACAGAAGTAGAGAGCAGACAGGAAGTAGCATGTTCTCAGTGACTCAGTTCCTCCTGAAGGTTCCACAATCTCTCTAAGTGGCACTATCAGCTGTGGACCGGGTGCCCAAGTGCACAAGCAGGAGGAGGTGCCTCACATTCAAACCCTGACAGATCTCCTCTAACTAACATGGCAGAAAGCAAAATGGTGGAAAGCAAAATGGAGGAAAGGGGTACCTTGGTTTCTTGTAATGTGGCTGAGCCCTTGGCCCGCTGTGGCTTATCTATATAATGTCTCTGCCATGAGCTCCCATACCCCTTCTCAACATCTGTCTTTTTAGCACATGGAGACCCTGTGGTAATGCCTATCTGTGCCAATGGCTTGCTCTTCTTTCTGATGGGTGTGCTAACAGCTTCCATCGCCTGGCTCCTTGGGGGCAGGAGCCAACTCAAGAAACTCTTTGAAAGAGTTCTACAGTGTCCAGTACAGGCGAAGGTGGCATTCACTGGTCACCAGAAGGGGATTCTATCATGAACATTCGTGTAAAAATAAAGGCCAATGTGATAGATAATTCCTCATTGAAGCTGTCTTTCCAGGTAATCCTAAGACATTTAAAACTAACCACCACGGCCCTCCCTACCTCCACAGCAGGTACCAGTAACCCAGGCAAACTGGGCTCTTGAACTAGGAAGTGACGTTAGGATGCTCCTACCTTTGAGAGATGACAGCTGATGTGGAGGATGGATGAGTCCATAGGGTGGGCATCATCTTTGTCTTAGGGCTCGGGCCATACCCAGCATGTTGTTATTTTTCAATGAATGAATGACTGCATGAATGAATGATTGAGGAACCCACTGTCACCCACCAAGTGGATTCCTCTGTGGCTCTGATTAAAGCCAGTGGTTTTAATCAAGGCAGACTATCTTCTTTAAACACAAGGATTAGCCTCTACGAAAAGAGAAATGTAAACCGGACTCTAATTAGAGAATTTACTAATTATTCTTCCCCACTGAGGACATTAGCTGGGGTTTAGTCTTGAGCCATGACAGCCACACAACTTTCTCTTTATCTCCAGAAAGGGAAACATGGACTGGAGGGATTCATTTCAATACCCCAATTCTTTTCCCCTTCTCTTTCACCCTCAAAAAGATATTACAGCAGGAAAGATCACAGACTCAGCCCCGAACAGCGGACCCAGGCTGGCAGCACTCAGTCTGGGAGCCCCAACTGCTGAGGCAAAGATAAATCGGCAGGAAGATTTCTTTGGAATGATGTGAATTTAATGAATCATGAAAAATATCCCCAGCTGTTCTTAAATTTAAGGGAGATTGAGTGACAACAAAGGACAGTTTCCCTTCCCCTTAGATGTAGGTTGGAGCGGAAAGAGCTGAGGTTAAAAAAAAAAAAAAAAACAACAAAAACCCCCGAGGCCACAAGCTTGCCTTTTCTTTTCCATATCTCCTATTGTTAAGTGAGGGGAAAAGCAGTCTGCAGTCAGCATCCTCTGAAGGGCATGATGAAGAGTGTTTGCCATTACCAGACTTGAAGATCACCCGGGCGAGCATTTAGGAAGTGACAGGCTCCCGACCCCACCCACCACCCTACCCACATTCCACTCAGCACCTCTGTGGATGTGTCTTCTCACTGATGGACACCCAGTGCTCCTTTTCTCCACTCGGTTGCTGCAGCCCTCACACCCCAGCGCTGGAAATCGGTATGAATGTGTCGATCTGTGGGGTGTCCTAGGTCTGCCCTTAGCTGTGGCATTAGATACATGTGGGATTGCCCAAGCTTCAGAAGTTCCCAGTCCAGATCACACAAGCCCCAGCCACAAAGACCTGAGGAAAGGTGAAGGTATATATACATGTCTCCCCGCTTTTCTCCCTTTGGTCTGGGCCTAACTTGACATGGATGACCTCCACCCCCACCCCCACCCCCACCCCCACCCCCGCCCTGCTTCCAGATGCTGGGAACAAGCTCCTGTCTGAGGGCTCAGCTTCTCCTCACCTGGAGGACCCAAGGCAGGTTGACAGCTGTGAAGGTCATGAGGAGTTGCCTGCCCCATGCCCCCATCCCTGTTTCCCTCTACTTCCTCCTGCTCCCCAGACCCCTGCTCCCCATCCTCCTGTTCCCCCATCGCACTTCCCCCTGCCCCCTGCTCCCTCCTACTTCCCTGGAGTCTATACCTGTCTTTGGATACTCCCTCCTTTCCTGAAACATACATAATGGCCTGCTAAGCAAGAGTTTTTTCATTAAAGGGAATTTTATCTTTTTTTTTTTTTTTTTTAAAGGGGTTGTGTGTGTCTTACACTATAGCCTGGGCTGGTCCAAAATTACAGTTGTCTACCTGCCTCAGACTCCTAAGTCCTGGGACTGCAGGTATGAACTACCATGCCTAGCCAGCAGTTTCTAAATTTCTAAGTGTAAGTGAGAAGTGTGTTGGAAGAATGAAGTGCCAGCCTCTTTGTACACTCATTAGCAGAGGGAAGAGGGGCCTGGTTTATGGGAATAGTCATGTGCTTATTGTCAGTGACCAACTATAAAACAGGGCTT
>CABHPP010126497.1:888-29284 GCA_902168425.1 Peromyscus attwateri | reverse complement strand
AGGCAGAGGCAGAGGCAGAGGCAGAGGCAGAGGCAGAGGCAGAGGCACAGGAGGTTGATCTTTGTAAGTTCAAGGCCAGCCTAGTTTACACGGTGAGTTCCAGGCTAGCCAGAGCTACATAGTGAGACCCTGACTCGAGCAAATCAAAGCAAAACAGAACCAACAAAAAAGAGCTATGACTATAATGCAAACTAGGGAAAAGTGCTCATGTTTTAGGGAACTATTTCCAAAATTTTTAATGATGTCTCCTTAGATGATATGAAGCAGAAATCTCCAGTAAATATGCAGATATGTTGCCATTTACAGTGATCCCTCCAAAACCGGGAAGCTTAGTGAAATCATGAAGGAATTGTGTTGGTACTAAAGCATCTAACCTTACAACACCAATGGAACAAGTTCAAACCTGGCAAGAACGCACATGAAAAAACCCTTTGGCACCTTCAGTGACCACAGCCGTGTTTATAAGTAGTCACATGCTTTTAACTCTCTTTCATCTGAAATGACCCTAAGAATGAGTTCAAGATGGCAATGGTTGCTCAATTTCATTCTGGAAGTTATGCAGCTGAAGGCTAGACAATTTAAGCAATCTGTCCAGTCATCCAGTTAAGACACGGCAGGCCTGATCTGAGCTCAGAGGTGCCAGCCTGCCATGCTTTGCATAATTAGAAGAAACGGCCATGTGAAAGAGATTGCTATAGTGCTTGCTTCTTTCTGTCATTATGTAGTATAATTACTGAGCAGTGAGCAGAAAGATCAAGAAAGGCAAAGGAAGAAAACTGTGGTGCTTGCATCACAGCCATTGGGCTTTGTGTAGTTGGTGGTTGAAGGTTGACTTTGTTTGCATACATGTTAGGCAAAAGGATCGAACATGTGTAGATATATTGGCATAGTTTGAAAATAGGACCTTGGATACTTTTTTTTTCAGATCCTTACTCATTTTGTGGATATGTAACTTACATTTAGTGGCTTTAAGATATGTCCCTAAGATGGGCTAGTTAGAGTCTTACCCAGGACCAGTGCTTGACATTCCTGGCTTTCTCTGTTAATATAGCTTCCTTTATTTGGAAAGGTGTAGTATGCATGTAAATAGAAATAAATGTGGGTGAAGTCTAAAAATCTAGAAAGGAGACCAAAAAAGGGTAATACCAGATGATGAAGGAGGGTAGGGGTGTATGGGGGGGTGGGCCAAAGGACACATGGGACATCAGAGAGGAAAAGAATTTGTTGGGACGGTCCCAAGGGGGTACAGGAGTAGCAAGGGATGGGAAATGGGGGCAACAAAACCCACAAAACATATTTTGTTAAAAAGTGTCATAATGGTATCTAACACATTATATGCTGATTTTTTTTTAAATCAGTCTCACACTAGGGTACCCTGGGCACTTTAACACTGCTGAGACTGCAGTTCATTGTCCCATCCATGGGATCCATGGTCATCATCTTCCTGAGTTTAGGATAACATTTGAGGAGTCACTTCTCATTATGAAGCAAAGGGCTTAGTTTCTAAGTTTAAGTGGGCAGAGGGCTCTCACGGTTTCCCCTTCCAAAGGAGAGATGAATTGATTTGCACTGGGAGTCAACAATGAGGCTTTTTCCCTGAGGAAGGTGCAGAGTAAGCTCGACTACATGTGAGATTTTTAATGTTTAGTTTTTCCAAGTGCCTTTAATTCTTTGTTACCCTATTTGAAACAGTTTTTCTTCTATAAGTCAAATAATGCCATGCTGTTTTTAAATGACGAAACCAGGAATATTTTCTTCAGTAGCTGAAATGTTCATCTTATTGGTATCATTTGAAGACATCTCTGGGGTAGTTTCTAAACTGTGACTTCTTGATTTTCCCTCATCACAGATTACCATATTTGATGCTGATTCTGAGGAGCACCAAGACCTTGATTTGGCAATCCTTACAGTTTTGCTGAAGGGTGAGTGATCCACCCGATTCACAGTTCCTCCTCACTTACTGTTCTCACATTCTAGAGGATTCTATGCTTTTCCCCTATATATTTTTGAATATAATATATATGATTATTCCTTTCTTTCCTCCTAGGCACAAGCTTATCAATATCAGAACAATTAAATCTGGCAATGGCTTGGGACAGAATGGACATTGCCAAGAAACATATCCTAATTTATGGACAACATTGGAAGGTATAATGAAAATGAGGTTGTTTGAAAAAAGTATTTTGTGTATTGGTTTGTCAGGGAGGGATAAAGAAAAAAATTGGATTAAAGATAGGAATTACTCTGATGGTTGGCACCCAGGGAAACAAAGGCATGTCTCTTCCTTGATTTGCCTCCCTGAAAACAGATTTCCTTGGTTTCAAGGAAGATGAACTAGGATGTTAAGAGATCAAAATAATAGAAAGAGTTTAGCTTTATTTTGAATGAGTTTGATTTTGTTTTTATTATTTATAACTTAAATATTACCTTAGTGTTTTGTTTAGCTTTCCATTAAAATGTAGTATTTATAGTGAAAGGCATAGAGGCTACCACAAGAAGACTCAAAACAAATATGTGGTGATCCCTTAAACTCTTAACCCAATTGTAGCTAGAGTTTTCCTGCCTGGCCCACAGTCAGGATAAATCTCTTTCACTTGCCAGTCCCACAGCCGCTCAGACCCAACCAAGTAAACACAGAGACTTATATTGCTTACAAACTGTATGGCCGTGGCAGGCTTCTTGCTAACTGTCCTTATATCTTAAATTAATCCATTTCTGTAAATCTATACCTTGCCACATTGCTCGTGGCTTACCGGCATCTTTACATGCTGCTTTTCCTGGCGGTGGCTGGCAGTGACTCCCTCTGCCTTCCTGTTCTTTTAATTCTCTCTGTTAGTCCCGCCTATACTTCCTGCCTAGCCACTGGCCAATCAGTGTTTTATTAGCAACACATTTGCCATACAGAACATCCCACAGCACCCAATGAATACACAATGTGTGTTTTCTTCTGCCTCTGAGCTTGTCCTTCCTTCCACTCTGTCTTCAGCTTTGTTGTTAAGTTCCAGGTTAGATCACAAGGCCAAGATGTCTACAGGAGCACCTTGTGACTAACCCAAGATAAAAACTAGTATGTTCTGAAATGACTATACAAATGGCAAGCAAAGATGAAGGGAAGAGTTATTGCTAAGAAAAAGCCTTATTCCACAAGTTATCCTCAGAAAGACTCGAGGGTCACTTCAAAGGCCTGCATCTTATCAGAGTCAACCCCAGTCTACGTCAGATCACACCTCTGAGGTGTGGGCTATGATAACAGTTGTCCAGGGTACTCTGCAGACATTTTAGCTAAAAATAGTGGCTCTGCTTGGGAGCATACAGTTGTCTGATAGACTTCTAAAGTGGGAGACAGGACTTGGTATCTTTCTCGTCACATCATCTGCCCCTTTGCTGCTCAATCTTGAATTCTGCAGATTCTGCTGCATGTAGACATGCTGATCATTTGAAAAATGATTGGGTCAAAGACTATAAAGGGTTAACTTGACCACCTCCAGCTGGAGTGGGTCTGTGTTTCTTCTACTCAAGCATTCTCTTCAACTCCAACACTGAAAGTCCTTCATCTCTGTAATGAGGCCAAGAAGTTTGTGCAAGATGAGGACCTGACCCTTTACTCAGCAGCTCCTGAATGGAACTGAGCACTTCCTAGTCCACCAAGTACAAGACTAGGATGCTTGTGTATAAGGAGAATACTGCTTGAAACTGTGCCTGTGACTGATGGACAGTCACCAAATCTTGGACCGTTCCCATAAAAGAACTAATAAAAGCTGGCAGCCTTTTGCTGAAGTGAGCAGCTGGTCTCCTTTGGCTTGGCCTAATTTCCACTCTTACCATGCCTCATGTTCCTATCTTTCTCTTCCCTGGAAGTTTTCAAATATTCTTTCTCTAAGGTTCTGAGCTTTCACCATGGTGTGTGTTCGGTCTTATCTTAGTTACCTTTCTATTTCTGTGATAAAACATCACCAAGGAGGCAACTTATAAAAGAAAGCATCTAATTGGGCATCAGGGTTCAGAGGGGTATTGTTCATGATGGTGGAGCGAAGGCCCACTGGCAGGATCAGCTGAGAGCTCCTATGTCAACACCACAAGTGTGAGGCTGACAGGCACACTGGGAGTGGTGCAAACCTTTTGAAACCTCAAAGCCTGCCCCCAGTGACACACCTCCTCCACCAAGGCCATGCCTCCTAATCCTGCCCAAATAATTCTACCAACTAGAGCATTCAGATATGTGAGCCTATGTGGGCCATTCTCATTCTAAACAGCACAGGTCTACAGACTCATGGTGCACATCATTTTAAACTGGCCTTCACAGTATCATTCCATCTTTCTCGTTTTCTCTGCTCTTTTTTTTTTTTTTTTTTTGATTCCTGAGTTCTGAGTATTTACTTAGTTGGTAATAATTACTTCTCTTGCTTTTCTTGTGTTTGTGTTTGGTAGGGTTTCCCAACTTCTCAGCCTCAGTGAAGCATTATGTTACTGGTAGATTAGCATTAGTCTACCAAGTCCCATGAGCACATTTGTTTGCTGAGTGGACTTTCTTTCTTCTGTGTTCAGTGGCACTGGAATAAATATTATTTTATCTGTCTGAAACTATTAATAATAGTCCTTTGGAGGCTTTCCTCCTGAATTATTTGGTTCTGCCTAGCTTTTGTGGTCCATTTGTGTTGATTTTTTTACTCATAGGTGGAGGACAGACAGGGAGATATTTTTTGTCCTGTGAGTTTGAACTCACGGGTCATCTGATGCCATTTTCTGGGGGACTCTCCTCAGTGTCAGCACATTCTTGTCTTCTCTTGCACTGGTGATAATGTCAGAAAAGAAATGTTTATAGAGCTGGGAGGTACAAGCATTACCGCTCATAGTAAAGGGTCAAGTGGGGGCAATGACTTCCAAGTCCTGACATTAGACTCAGCATGTGTACATTGACTTCACTGTGGTGTTGCTGCTACATGGTGTAGATTTGTGTGATCCTTGATACTTCTCACTTCAACTGTTTGGTTTTGGGTGGACTGGAGCCAAGTACCACTTGACCAACTGCTTTTCACAGTTCATTCTGCTGTCCTCATCCCCCCCCTCCCCCCGCCACTTACTTGTGAATTGATTTATTTAAATCAGTTTCTCTGATGCAGTTTTAGTGGATTTTTTTGGTAGGGGAAAATTGGATGAGTATGTCCAATATGCCGCTTATATACCTAATGCAGGTAAAGTTTAAATGGAAGAATGATGGTACAAAATTTAAAAAATCCATCAATCAAATGAATGAGTAAACATTTCCCTCTGTCCTCAAACTAAAAACAAACTCAGAAACCCTTGGATTTTCATTAGAATTACCTTTAAGACTCACCATCAGTTTGGGGGAACTTTGAGCTTGTTACAGTGTTCAGTTTTCTCACACAAGAACATGAACCCTGATTTCTTAGGAAGATTGTAGCTTTTAATGATGACATCTGTGTAGTGTTATCTCTGATTCTTATTTCTCTTATGTTAATTGTCTTCATACTTCTTCTTTATTTGTACCTCTGGAAGCCCGGTGTTCTAGAGCAAGCAATGTTAGATGCCTTAGTGATGGATCGGGTAGATTTTGTGAAACTCTTGATAGAGAATGGAGTGAACCTCCACCGTTTCCTCACCATCCCCCGGCTGGAAGATCTCTATAATACAGTGAGTATGGAACACTTCATGTCATCTTGCTCAAGATTTGTTTGCTAGTTAGCTTCAGGTTTTTCTGTCTCCTTGAATGCTCATGTACCAACATGGTTTTCAGAATGAAGACTTACTTTCCAACCCAAGTTACACCCTTACCAATTCTATTTTATCTTAAGACAGAGACAATACTGTAAATAAGAAGAGATTGCTTTTTATTCAGTTATTTGGAGTCTCTTAACCTAAAGCCACTATTAATATGTTGCTCTTGGGCCAATGAGGTGGCTCACTGGGTAAAGGCACTTGTGGACAAGACTGATGACTAGGTTCAACCCTTGAGACCTGCTTTTCCGTTGTGAAAATGTCCTTGCTCACGCCAGGCACCTTCCTGAATTGTCCTTCCTGTTCCTTTCAGTACTGTCCTCTCTTCAAACACCGTTCAAGTTCTGTCTTCTTCATTACTCCAATTACTTAGCAGTTACCTCTTTCTAGAATTTGAAATACTTGTAGCTTCTTTTCAGCACACACATCTTCACCCTGTTGGCTACTTTTTAGGATATGTATTACTCTTTATTTTATATTATTGTGAAGACTCCCTTGAATCCCTCAGGAAGCTGAACATTATAAGGATTCAGCAAAATACCAGTTGATAGAATGTACTTGTGTGCCAAAGACATGTGATTATTTGGTAGAATTTATATATGATAAAGGGTAGTCATAAATGTCCAAAACTTGTACTTCTTATCACATAAAACTAACATCCTTGCTATCTCTCTATATATACATGCTTTGAAAATTATGAATAAGCTGGGCGTTGGTGGCGCATGCCTTTAATCCCAGCACTCGGGAGGCAGAGCCAGGCAGATCTCTGTGAGTTTGAGGCCAGCCTGGGCTAACAAGTGAGTCCCAGGAAAGGCACAAAGCTACACAGAGAAACCCTGTCTCGAAAAAAACCAAAAAAAAAAAAAAAAAAAAAAAAGAAAAAAGAAAAGAAAATTATGAATAATCATGGCTTCTCTTGGGAAACTCCATCTTTAGGATTACATAGCTTAAGTTTCATTACTAATGATGTTGAAGAAGATTTTCGATGTTCTGGATTGCTTATGTAATTTGAAATACCTATGTAATTCTGTAACAAGGCACCTCCAGCACATGATAGTTAAAGGAAATGATTCTTTTTCTTCTTTTTTTAAATCACAGAAACAAGGACCAACTAATACGTTTTTGCGTCATCTTGTCCAAGATGTAAAACAGGTAACCTAAGTATGAGAGTTGAAAATTCTTTTTGCCTATTACTTTAGATTTGAGGGAGTTGAATGAAAATTTATTAAAGATATGTTTGGATTTTTATTGTGAAGTACTTACTCTTTAATCACCAAATTTTACTCTTCTAGGTTTTCCCACTTTGTTTCTTTTTTTTTTTTTTAAAGTTTGGTCCATCAGCATTAGTTATGAAAAACATGGATCAGAAGGATATAGTTCAGTGACACAGTGCTTTGTGGAAGACCTTGAGTTCAACTATCAGCACCACACGAACAAAAACAAACAGACAGGCCAGATTTGGGGGTTCATGCTTATAATTCTAGCACTCAGGAGGTTGAGGCAGGAGGATCCAGGTTTTAAGGGCAGCCTGGGCTACATATTAGACCCTGTCTCAAAAGAAACAACCAAAGTAAACAAAGAACATAAGCAATGGGTCAGCACCCCAATAGACTATATCTATCACACAGCCAATGAGAACAGCAGCAGCACAGGCCTTTTGGGGATGTCTAGAGTATGATTTCTGATGTTTCCTTTCTTTTTTTTGCTTTTTCCGGAGCTGAGGACCGAACCCAGGGCCCTACCACTGAGCTAAATCCCCAGATGTTTTCTGTTATCATTGTTTTGAGCACCCGTGGCAGCTTAGGGATGCAAACAATGCTTTTGTGTGTCTGAGCCCTGTTGCAGGGAGTTAGGATGGTTCAACATCCTTTCTCATGTTTTGCTCAGAGTGTTCTCATTGAATGTTGAGTAATGTGCGACTTGAAAATTTAAACGTCTTTCATTTGTCACTGTGGTAAAAACCATCCACAGTACATTTTAAGTGTTTCTCATTTTTTGAAGTGTTATCTCATTGGATAGAGTGTGGACTTTCTGCTTCTGTTGACTTAGTTGGAGAGTCAGATAAAAGGAAGATATTTACTTTGCAAATTTACAGTAAGCAAAATTGTCTATGCCAATATAAATTTAGGTTACACTGATTTGAGCTATAGCAAAATGACTTGCCTAAATTATGTGCTAAAACTTTGTCACAATATGCTGAAGAGAACTGGATGGAGAAGTTAGACATGTTGCCTTCTGAGAGCATGGAAAAAGAGATAGAGAAGAAAACAAAGCTGTGACTCCTTGCTCTTTGTTGTAGCACACCCTTCTCTCGAGCTACAGAATAACGCTTGTCGACATCGGGCTGGTAATAGAGTACCTCATTGGCGGAGCCTATCGAAGCAGCTACACGAGGAAAAGTTTCAGAGTTCTCTACAACAATCTCTACAGAAAAAACAAGGTAACATCATTGAAAACTAGCCCAGTGTGAGGAAGGGGCATTGCAAAGTGTGGTTTTAGGAAAATGGCTAATGGAGTCCCAGGGGCAGTAGACTCTGTGATGGGTCTCCCATCTGAGGGTACATGACACCTGCTGTACGTAGAGTGCTGTGCAAAGGGATTGTGTACTGGCATGAGACGAATATGAAGAGACATCTTAGAAGAAACAGATGGATGGGTAAATTACCCACAATACAAAGTGGGATGTTGTGCTGTATTAACATAGAAGCGGTGTGTGATGAATCTGGTTAGAGAGCAGCTGCTACCGCTTTTCTTCCTTTTGAAAACAAAGAGGTCAAAGGTCAAACTCTTAATAGATTTATTTCTGTAAACTAACAATGGCCTCTATAGTTTGGAGACTGGGCTAAGCATGTAAGGATTAGACTGGAAGACGAAAGCAGAGTGAGCTTAAAAAGAGAAAAAGTTTTATAGATAAGAAAACATTTGCTGTCACACTTTTGGAAGACCAAGATTATAAAAGGAGAGTTGCCATTATAGACCTATAGTCAGAGGAGTAGAGTTCTTTTTAGAGATACAGACACCAGAAAAGAAGAACTGGACACTGACATAAAGAGAAAAGTGGGAACGGAGAAGGACAGTGCTCAGACCTCAGGGCGGGGTTCTGCAGTAACACTAAGACCTTTGTCATGGGTGGATAGGGATGAGACTGGAATGTGGCTTCGGGGAGGCTCCATAAAGAACCTGGACTCTCCAGCTACGTGGGACGTTTATAAAGAATTTGGAGAAGTGATAGCCCAGTTTGAGTTTAGGAAATGAACAAAACAACCCCCACAAACCCCATTTTTTTCCATGCAAAATATGGAAAAGCACATCTCACCTAGGAGATAACCTCTGCTGAGATTTCTGAGGCCGCAGGACACCCAGCATCAGCTACTGCCTTTGAAAGGAGTGGCGATCCCGTGTGCTGGTGAGGACAGGATCTCCGTGTGGCCTTGGTGCAGCTGGTTTGCTGTTTACTACGAGGCTCCATTCCTGCTTGTTCTGGAAACAGTCCATTAGTATGACATATCCCATTCCACTGGTTGCTTTTTCCTGAGTGTAGGTGATGGTGTTTCAGTGTAGACTGCAGCCAGACCACAGTGCTAGCACCTGCATAGTGTGAAGTTGGAGTGGTTTGACATCAAATCCCATTTGTCTCTTCACTTGGTTTCTGAAACATAACCTGTCTGTGTCTCCCGTCTATGAAATGGGCATATTAATGTCCTGTTCACAAACTTGTGAGAATAACAAAAACCCTCCACATCCTTATTACAGATCAAGCTTTGAGTGACTTACCAATACTCATTATGGTTATTACCATATTGATATTATTAATTCTCTATTACAATAATGATGACACTAACTTGGCTGTTGTCACTGAAAACTCTTAACTTCATTCTTTCTATGTTCATTTTTTATCCATAGAACACAAACTGAAGGAGAGTAGAGTTTTTCCAAACCTGGGGTCCATATCCTAGGCTCTTACATTAGTCTCTGTATATTTGTGTTTTTACTTGCTGACATTTCATTTGATGCCCATGCAGTGGAAATATTATATGCCACCTGGAAAAATTCCAGAACTTTCTAACTTCACCTTAACCTTAGAGCTCTTTTTCTTTTTCTTATCAAGACCATAAAATTTTATTGCTTGTTTTGAACTTGTTCTGAGGCTAGAGCATCCATTGATTATAAAGGAATTTCCACATAGGAAAGGAATTCAGGTGCGTAATAGCAAACAAAAGAGTATGTTCTCGAAGATGTCAGGAAATAGTAGTGTTCATCAGGAGACTGAGGGAGGCTATTGAGTGACAAATCTCTAGAGACATTAATTATTAACCATGGACAAGAGACAGAAGTGTTGGGTATTTGAGAGGACACATATTTATTTTTCATCATTGGAAAGAATATGTTGTCCTTATTATAATCTTTTTTTTAATCTCTCTCCTTTTTTTTTTTAAAACAAAATAACAACATATACCAGAGTGTGACCAGCTTTTCTCAGAGCCTTTCCCAGCACCCTCTTCATCAGAGACATTCCTTGGGAAGCAGAAATGAGTCTTCGGAAAGCACACTGCATTCCCAGTTCTTTAGGACTGCCCAGCCCTACAAATCCAAGGTATATGCCTTTGTTTGTAGAGTTGAAAATGAAGTTGGTTTTGCAGACAGAGATGACTCCTTCACTTGACACTGGAGAAAGGGAGGGGCCGATGAGGAATCATCCTCCAGGACCATAAACAGATGGTGTAATTCATGAGCATCACTGCTGACACAGCTACTCTTCAACAACACAGAGTGCTGACAACCCAGTGATTGTCTGGGCTTGCCCCTCAGGTTCTCTTCCTTGTTCTCACCTCTGCCTTGTACAGTTGGTGGCTCAGGCAGGCTGTGTATGCCATGGTATTAAACATTCATAATCATTAGCCTAACACTACACTCTTAATTTCCTTGCTCAAGCCTGGTTGGCTATGAGGACCATTCTGTTTGTAACTTAGCTTTTGGGAGATGTTCCTTTTGTATCTTCTTTTCCTTAAGTCTTCCTTGAAGTTAGTTTTATCCTAATTTTGCAGTATAACAAAGATAATGAATGTGCATCTTTAGCCTGCCCATCTCTGGGGCAGAATGCTCTTGCTTAAGTATTTCCGTGGAAATCATACACTATTGTCTGTAAGACGTTTGCTTTCCCACAGCTGTTGGCATAGCCCTTGGCCACCATTAACGAAAAGATTCTTTTTTATCTGTAGAAAGAGAAGAGAAACATTCTAATAGTTTTTGCTATGATGCTTCAAATTACAAATACTTATTTAAAAACCTTTAATATTTCCCAAGCATTTTGCTGAGTACTTGGTTGAATTGGGAAGGTAAGCAGGCAGAGGGGGATAAAATGGTGACTGAGAAATGGTTCCACTTTTCTCAAGGTAGTAACATCATGCAGAGCACTGAGTCTGGGACAGGACACCACACAAAGGCACACCGGGAGTTTGAGTGGCATGTTAGTTGAGCTGCTAAGGGTCAGCTAGCCAGGGGGATAATGCTTATTGTCACCAGAATAAAATAAAGCAAATTGATCTATTTGAACGTATGCTGGCAGCACAAGTGACACACTCCAAAGGAATAATGAAAAATCAACTTGTTAAGGTAGAAGTAGAGAATATTTAAAATAAAATTCTTACTTACCCAAATAGACTGCCATCAAAGGGCAAATCATGCTTACTGGTTTATCTTAATGATACTCCTCGTATTTTGAGACAAGGTCTCACTATGGAGTCAGGACTGTGTTTGAACTCAGTCCTCGTGGCCTTCTAAGTTCTATTTTTTTTTAATAGTTCTGAGACTTGAACTCAAGGTTTTGTGCATATCAGTTGGTCGCTCTACCACAGAGCTACACCCCCAGCTGACTGCTTTTGCATGCCTCATACAATGGGCACACTGTATCAGTTTTATTGGATATTTGTACTAACAGTTCTACTGTGGGGGATATCTGGGCTTTTTTTTGTTTGTTTGTTTTGCTTTTTTTCTTCAGTGCTGGAATCTAACAAAGGTATTAACTAGTTAAAAAGTATCTCTAGGATACTTGCTGTGCTATATTTAGCTAAGCATTGTGCATCTGAGTCCTCAGGGCTTTGTTTTCCTTTGCAATAGGACAAGCCTGGAGACTCACATAAGTCAAAGAAGAAATCAAAGGAAATACACAGCCTATCCGAGGACCCCGAGTCTGCTGGCTTTCTCTACCCGTACAATGACTTGCTGGTGTGGGCTGTACTGATGAAGAGGCAAAAGATGGCCATGTTCTTCTGGCAGCATGGCGCGGAGACTACAGTCAAGGCAGTCATTGCTAGCATTCTCTATAGAGCCATGGCCCGGGAAGCTAAGGAAAGCAACATGGTGGATGACACCTCAGAGGAACTGAAAAATTACTCAGAGTAGGTCTTTGCTCTTCACTTCCCACTAAACAGCAACACCTTTCAGGAAGTGTAGATGCTGCTTTCTCCCTCACATTACCACAGGATAAATAGATTCACTTAGAATTGTGTGTTTTAGTCAAGCATCCCTCAAGGAACAGAACCAGTAGGGTGTATAGATAGTTACGTGGGAGGGGGTTTGTAAGAGAATTGACTTAAGTCATTCTGGTAACTGAGAAGTCCTGAGGCAGACTGTGTGGATCCTGGAGCCCCAGGGATGCCAGAAACATGGCTACGTCCATGTCCAGAGGCCCCAGAACCAGGGAATCTAGGGTAGGATTCTCAGTTTAAGGCCTTCTAACTGGGGGAAGGTGTTGGTGCTACAAGCTGTAGAATCTTCAGGCTGTAGAGCCTGGACTACTGATGTCCAGGGCACGTGAAAGGTGTCTCACCTCTCAAGGGCAGCGACAAATTCACTTTCTGTATTTATTCCCTTTGGGCCCCTGGAGGAGCAGGTGGGCCCATCCAACTGGAGAAGGGATCTTCTTCATGTAGTCTACTCATACTCACATGCCAAGCCCTGGAAACATGATCACAGACACAGTGTGATTTCTAGTTATTTCTTGATTCTGTTCATCCCAGCAGCCAGCGTTGACTATCACCCTATACCTTGTGCATTCTTGTAGGAAAGGGTGGGAAAGAGTAGAAGGAACTCTGTGGAATATAGGAGAGAAGTGACCTTCCAGTGAGGAGCGCTGAGTCCCATGGGCAGCCAGTTTTGAATTGTGCAGGTCAGCGGTCTAGATTTTAGCCTTTCGTTCCTTAAGGACAGTTAATGATTTTTGAAATGAATGACATAGAAAGCCCTTTGGAGCCCCAAAGTCTTCGATGTTGTTAAGACAACTGCTTACCTTACGTGTCTTTCAGGCTGGGAAAGCAAACACACACATACTGTAGTAAAGAATCAGAAAGTCACTGGTGGGAATGAGAAAGAGGAGAGGTGTTTCCATTAATCTGATCACGAAAGTGTTATAGTCCTGTCGACGAAGGGAAGCTCAGTGAGTGACGGAAGCTATAGCTTGATTACAGACCTAGAGCATTTCCGGAGAAGGTTTCTGGGTCTAGCTTCTTAAGTATTTAAGAATTTTATAAAAAAAATAGTAATAATGATGATGATGATGATAATAAAACATGGTACTACAATGTTTCCTGGACACAGTGTTTTCTGTCAGAATTTCTCTATTAGGTCTTATCATGTAGACACACCCACGCCAGGATGAATGTAATACATCACATGGCATGGAATGGCTTCTGACAAAAATGTTAAATTCTACTTTGGGCTACCAGGAAAATAAGACAAGTTGTCTACCTTCTGTACAGGAGACAGATCTGCTTCTGAGCAGCCGCTGTATCTCCTAATGGCTGAGATTAAATTGCTGTTTATTACAGAGGCTAATTCTGTTTTGATCACATGGCCCAGCTAACTGACGTTTTTGGTGTGCCATAGTTAGTCTTTGAAAACATTTGTGGTGCTCTGACCAAACTTTTAAAGTGTTCTTCCTTTACCACTATGTCACCAGGCAGTTTGGCCAGCTTGCCCTGGATGTGTTGGAGAAGGCCTTCAAGCAGAACGAGCCGATGGCCATGAAGCTGTTGACCTATGAACTCAAGAACTGGAGCAACTCCACCTGCTTGAAGCTGGCAGTGTCTGGAGGACTGCGCCCTTTTGTGTCACATTCTTGTACCCAAATGCTGCTGACAGACATGTGGATGGGACGTCTGAAAATGAGGAAGAACTCCTGGCTGAAGGTACATTATTTTCTATAGCTCACATTGTCCATGTACTATGAAGGTCAATGCTCTTGAGTTCCAGGTGAGTCCTCTGCAAACAACACCTTCCTCCAGGTGAGTGGCGGATCACCTATCCTTCCGGAATTTCTACACTACTTTCCACACAGTGACTTTTCAAAACTTGATGATTGTGCTGCCCTGCCACCACAGGGCCATTCTCGTGTGAAGGCTGTCAGAGTTAGAAGCAAACAAAAGCAGCACTTCACTGTGCCAAACAGCAGTGCTTCTGAGAATCCCAACAGAAACAAGACGTAAGAATACCAACAGGGGTTGGGTGTGTCGCTCATTCCTACAATGCTTGAACAACATACACAGGCCCCGGTATTTGGTCCCTAGTGCCAGAAAATACATAAATATCAATAGACAAGAAACTAAATAGGATTAGCAATTTTTCTTGCTTTCCTCATCCAGTGTGTTGCTTCAGGGACTCCATGGTTGCTTCAGAAGGCTCTCCTCTAGCAACTGTTCATACCACTCATCATATCTAAATTCTTATCCTCTTCAGTTATCTAAAATCAAGAGCACCTAAATTCAGTGCCCAAGTTTTCTAATGCTTACTGTGGAGCCTAACCATAGAGCTTTCCGTCTGTTAGTCTCAAAGTGTATGTGTTTGTGAAATCAATAGAAGGGGATGAAGCTTGATGTTAAGAGCTACACGAGCCGGGCGGTGGTGGCACACGCCTGTAATCCCAGCACTCGGGAGACAGAGGCAGGTGGATCTCTGTGTGTTCGAGGCCAGCCTGGTCTACAGAGCTAGTCCAGGACAGGCTCCAAAGCTACAGAGAAACCCTGTCTCGAAGACCGCCCCCACCAAAAAAAAAAAAAGAGCTATACGAGACTATGTTTTACATTTCAGTTATGTTCTTCCTACAATTATTAAAAACAGTATATCTTAAACAGGATGGCAATTATAAAATATGAATATTTTTAGTAGGTAAGCTATAGCAAACTCAACAAAATAAGTATTGCAAAAGATAGGAAAGGCTGTGTGTGTTTTAATGTCTGCCAATGAGATTAGAAAAATAAGAAAATTGTCCATCAAAAATTATGTGCTGCAATGTCACAAAATGCTGGAGAAAAAGCCATCATTTTCCAAAGTTCTCCTCTGATCCACTTTGACTTCAGGTCTGGAAGTGACAAAACAGAGGTGGGATGGGTCTGCCTCCATTTACCCAGCTCTGGAAGTAGCTGCTTGCAAATTCCTCGTCATGAGAAGGCTGCAGCTGAGAACCTGAGGTAGCATTTGCCCTGTATAGTGCATATACTAACTTCCAGAAACACTGTCACCAAGAACTTAGTGGATTTTTGTCTTTTATATACTTCATAATGTGACAGGGGTGTATGGGAGAGAGAGAGAGACAGAGAGAGAGAGAGAGAGAGAGAGAGAGAGAGAGAGAGAGAGACAGAGAGAGAGAGACAGAGAGAGAGAGACAGAGAGAGAGAGACAGAGAGAGACAGAGAGAGACAGAGAGACAGAGAGACAGAGAGAGAGACAGAGAGAGAGACAGAGAGAGACAGAGAGACAGAGAGACAGAGAGACAGAGAGGAGATTTAAGCAAGGCAAGTCTCAGCATTTTCCTCCAAACATGCATGCACCGATTACAAGGCCAAGGCAGCTTGCTGTATGAAGTTCCCAAACTCCAGTAACCATTGCTCTCAGGTGCCAGCAGTCCAGTTATCCATATTGGCCTGTGAGTTTCTGAAGCACATTTCCAATAAGTTTGGGATGTCCTTGTTGGAGCACTCCCACGTGGATGAGATTGTAGGAGCATCACGGAGAGCTATCTGGACGGGAAAACTGATTTAAATCATTTAGTATGTCAGACTCCAACCTCTCCTTGGAAGTAGGTTATTTGTGATCCTGCTGTGGTGGAATACTGCTTCTCCAGGGCAGTGGAATTGGAGGCCTCCCCGGAAGTAGAACTAACACGCTGTAACTGTGCATCTGACTGTGGAGTTTTTACACTTGGAGGAGTAATATATTTGGGACAGACATGGTGATCATGTTAGAACTAGAGCCTAGAGAGTTCACAGATCACAGTTTAAAATAAAACTTAGATGGTCGTTTCAGCATGGGAAAGAAAGCAAGGTTGGCAAGCCTTTGACTTCATCTACTAAATCAGGATGGCGGGCTGGTAGGTTAATCTAACATTTGGTCAGTGAACTTCAGGATACTGAGGCAGAACTTTTGTTGGAAGAAAGACATCCACCAAGTTGGCTTTCACAAATGTAGTGAATATTTTAAACTGTTTATCTTGAAAGGCTATAAAAAATTGAATGCAAAAATTCCTTTCAAAAGACTGTTAATGTGCAAAGTGTAGTGGCCTAGTGAAAAATGCTTGAACTATCCCTTAGGTTTTTCTGGCAGATGACAGTTTGTACAAGATAGGAGATGGATCTTTTATATTCTCAAGTTTATGATATAAAATTTAATGGTAATTTAAATTATTAAAATAATGTAGTCACCAACTTCCTTCTCAGGCATGTTTTTGCAGGGGAAACAAGTGTGATGTATGTAGTTTTAAACTTTTAAGTTGGGGCTGGAGAGATTGTACAGTGGTTGAGAGCACTAGCTGCCCTTCCAGATGACTCAGGTTTGATTTTCAGCACTGACATGGCTATTCATGGCCGTCTGTAACTCCAGTTCCAAGGGGTCTGACGCCCTCTTCTGGCCTCTGTGGGCATTGCATGTACTGCATGTCATCGTGTACAGACACACATGCGGGCAAACACCCATACACATAAAAAACTTTTAAGTATATATATTTAAAATGTTTAATTTTATTCTTTATAAAAATTACATTTAATTTCTTATCTGTTTTTAAAAAATAGTTTTATTTATTTTTACTTATGTATATGAGTGTTTGCATTCATGCATGTATGTGTACCACATGCATGCCTGGTGCCAATTGAGGCCAGAACAAGGCATCAGATCTTCAGGAACTGGAGTTATAGACTGTTGTGAGCTGTCATGTAAGTGCTGGGAACTGAACCAGGTCCTGGGCAAGAGCAGCCAGTGCTTTGAACCACTGAGACATCTTTCCAGCCCTACGTTTGCCTTTTTAACATTAACATTGTATTCTACTGTTAGGTTGTTCCATGTCATCTGTCCTTTGAGACTGTTACTATTTTTTTTTTGCCTTTGCAAACAACTGGGCATGAACACCCCTCTGTCCACCTTTCCACAGAGCTGAGTGACACATTTGGAGAACTGAAATAGTGGAGTTAAAATATGTGTAGACTCAGGATAAACATTGAGCCGGGAGTGGATCAGACTATCTACACACACTTATTCTTACATCTGCTGTTAAGATGTGTCCTTTGTCCTCTGCTCAACTTTATCTTGTCTCCTTTGCAGATAATCATCAGTATCCTTTTACCACCCATGATTCTGACACTGGAATTTAAAAGCAAAGCTGAGATGTCACATGTCCCACAATCCCAGGATTTCCAGTTTACATGGAATTACGGTGACCAGAGCCTCAGTAACACCAAAGAAAATGCCTGTGTGGTGAGTACACTTCCGTTGCAAATTGAGTTTCCAGGGCATAACTGTGTGCAGAAATGCAGAAGCATGGAGCTTATCTGTAATAGGCATCTGTTAAACAAAACATTTGCCTTTTTACCGTTAACAGGGTATTTATTAACCGTACCCCCTTTACACACCTCTGTGTGTGTGTTGCTATCTTGCTATGCTTCCCAGAATGGCTTTGAATTTCTGGCCAATGTTTCAGTCCAGTGAAGTTGCAAACCACCCTGGGGCTACACATTACTCTAAAAGCCCAGGGCTGATTCATCAATCAAACATTTAGTTCCCTCTGTGTAATATATACCGGTTAGGTAGAGCATGTAAGCAAAGTATTCCATTTCTGCTTCAAAGACAAAGTCATCCTGTCCAACAGCTTCCTCAGCATTGCTCTGAGAGGGTCAGAACGGATCAGCTTACCACTTCAAGCCTCCATTAACACTGCCACACACTCTTGTGGTTCTCATCTGTAAAGACATTTAGAATTTGTGTTGATGGGCCCTAGAGATGGTTCAGTGGGTGAGGGTACTTGCTGCCAAGCCTGGCAACCTGAGTTTATTCCCTGACCTCATACACAGAAAGGAGAGAACTGACCCCAACAGGTAGGTGGTCCTCTGACCTCCACACACATGCTGTGACACACATGTACCTCCCAAACAAATGTGACAAAAGAGTTTTGTTGACCCTCCCACCTATCTATCCCATCCTTCACATCCGGTGGCTGTGGATGGGTTCTGGATGTGTGCTCTCCCCTGGGCTGGCTCCCTTCCCCGGCAGTTGACTGTCACAGCCAGCTGTCCAGGATGCTGCGAATGCTCCCTCTGCTCTCTGCTCCCACTCTGACCATGACTCATAAAGCTGCCTTTTGCCCCAAGGTGTGGTAAACATCTTCTCTGCTACTTACACTGAATGAAGTGCCTTTAATATCTTATCTGATGTGCTTTGGCATGTATGATGTATTTATTTAAATATTATTTGTTCTCCAAATACTAAATGAAGATTAACGGTGATTAGTGTTTTGTGGCTAACAGTTGTTGGTGACTGGTTGAGCAGCTGTGCATTCTGATGCACTGGAGATCTGCCACTTCCATATCATTAAGGACTTTAGTTATTGCTCCTGGTTAGGTGTGTGTATATCTCCCTTTCTCCCTCCTGCCCTTCTTCCTAGTTCCATCTTGAATCCTTGGGGTCCAGGAAACCAAGTGCCTTCTACTGTCTGTAGAATGCATGAGGAATCTCTTAAAAGCCTGGGCTAGTCATGTGGTTACATTTGCGCTGGTCCCAGGTCCAAACCCAGCAAAGGGAAGAAGTACCGTGCTGATCCCTCCTCTAGTGATATCACACAGGCCTGGTGCAGAGGTGCTCTGCTCAGACGTATGCCTGTTTGATTGTGCACACCAAGTTTAGCTTGCTAGTTGAAGCCGAACAAGAAAGAAGGCTTCACATCGCCCATCTACTTAAAATGGACACACAAATCTCACAGGACACAGATGGGAGTTTGCCAGTGGTATGATACAATTCTACTTTCGGCTCTCAAAGACTCTGTAGAAGGATGGACTCATCAGCTCTTGAGGTTTTGTGGAGAACTGGTGCATTCGTCTCAGAACTGTCCTCAAAGGACACACGATTTCTTCACAGAACGGCAGTTAAATGTGTGCTTTTAACATTGAAAACACACAGTATGCTCTGGAAACCCCCGATTGGTGTCCCGCTGTAGCAGTTGTCCCTTAGTTTATTCACCGAATTAATCAATTGATATGGTTTAGATGTGGTCATATCAATTGACTAATTCAGTGAATAAACTAAGGCAGATGTGGCCTTTGCCATGATAGGGTGATTACCTGAGAATATCCATGAAACCTTGGCATTCTTCAATTTGAAACACTTAGTCAAAGAGTTGTTCAAGAACGTTCTATTATGAATGGCTTATGATGAGAAAAAAATGGATGTTGTTTTTACTCTTTGTATTCATCTAAGCAAAAATGATTTGTCCAGCCATTCCCACTCCCCCACAGTGATTATTAATTTTCACTTGGTAGGCTATACATGAAGTATGGCCAAGAGAGAGACAGCAAACATGTCTAAGAGCTAATGGTTTACAGCGAGGCCAGCGACATCTCCTATAACCCAGGCCCACCTGCCCAGGGATGGCACTGCTCACCATGGGCTGGGACTGTCTACGTAGATCAACAATCAAGAAAGTGCCCCACAGACATTCCCACAGGGCAGTCTTCTGAGGCAACTCTTCACTTGAGAGTTCCTTTTCTTCGATATGTCAAGTTGGTAATTAAGATTAGCTGTCTCAGCCAGAAATAATGATGGCAGACTGTGGTGATGCAGGGCTTTAATCCAAGCACTGGAGATGCAGAGGCAGGCCGGTCTGTGTGAGTTTCAAGCCAGCGAGGGTTATAGAGTAAGACCATGTCTCAAAAAGTGGGAGGGTGAGAGGGAGATCTATTTATTGTTGTTTATCATTCTTCCGGGTGGCAGAGGATCTGGGAATTGAACCCAGGAGCTTACACAAATAACACAGGAGTTCTACCACTCGGCCACACCTCTAGTCTACAACACTGTTGCTTAATTTTCAGAAAAACTATGATTTGGAAAGAGGCCCTGATGAGAAACTGGATGAAAATCTGCACTTGGACTTAAGAAATGGGCCCCAGAGCCTCCCCTGGACAAGGAGAGTCTATGAGTTCTACAGCGCTCCCTTTGTCAAGTTTTGGTTTTACACGGTTGGTCTCATTACGATAGTGTTAATGATAATTAGTAGCTTATGGTAATGTTACGATTGGTATGTCTCATTGCTAACCTGAGATAAACATGTAGGAATTTCATTAAAAAAAAAAAAAAAAAACGAAAGGGAGGATAACAAAGCAGGCAGGTGGAAGGGTTGGAAGGAGACAAGACGTGTGTGTGTGTGTGTGTGTGTGTGTGTGTGTGTTTAAGTTCCCGAATGAGCATCTCCCTTTTCTCACTACCCCTGGCATCCTGGTTTGTTTTCTTTTTCCTCTTGTGTTTATTTTGGCATAGACTTTCACTATAAGCCCTTGGCAGCCTAGAATTGCCACGTAGATGTAGCTTAGGTTGGTCTTGAACTTGCAGTAGTGCTCCCGTTTCTGCCTCCTGAATGCTGGGATTACAGGTGTGAGACCATTCTCAGAGTATGTTTTTCTCTGGGAGTGCTTAGACTCAGCACAGCCAAGACTGACGTTTGGGATGTTTAGGAACAATGAATTCAACAGCCCTGATTGTAGAATTGAATGGTAGCTGGTGGGGGTTCTTTTCCTTTTTTAGGCAAAATAAATAAGTAATAAATAGAAAACACCAGTTGAATCAACTGTTTTGTAAGAATAATGCCTTTTTTTGGCCTTTGATAACATATGATTTGACTGTAAGAAGACTATTGAGAACATGAGTTGTGAGATCAAACTCCAATCTGCTGTGGATAGTGGCCATTCAGAGAAAGCATACGTGCATTGAGCATTTCTCACATTTATTTGGTAGCACTTATTTTTCTAATGTTTATATGTATTTAGCTTGATCACAGCCAATGTTTTAATATTCCAAAAAACATTTGAAGTGTGACTATAACAGGATGTCTATCTAAATATACATAATATTAGCATGTCAGAATATTGACTTGGCAGCCACATACTTGGTATACATAATAAATATATATCTCTGGATGACAGTTACCTGTTTCTAAACATCAAGTCTAGGACTGGGGTGATGGCTCAGTAGGTCAAGTGACTGCAGCACAAGCATGAAGACCCAGGTTCAGATCGCCAGCATCCATGTGAAAAGCTAGGCCTGGTGTAACGTTCTGTGATCCCAGCACTGGGAAGATAGAAACAGGCAGATCCCTCCAGCTCACTGGCCAGTCCGTTCAGCTATATCAGTGAGTTCCAGGTTCAGTGAACATCCATGACTCAAAAGTTAAAGCAGAGGTGGTTCAAAAAGATGGCTCCAAGGCTGCTAGCTTGACAACCCGAGTTTGACCTCAGACCCTACAAGGTGGAAGGAGAGGACTGACTCCCACAGTTGTCCTCTGACTTCCACATGTGTGCTGTGGTCTGTGTGGACATGCACTCAACACTTTGCCTGATACCCGGTAGACTATGTTAACTATTGTATATTATACCTAGATTACTAATCTCTTCATTTGTACATATTCATATAGGGCTGTGTTTGTGCAGCTGTGCATGCATGTATGTGAAGGCCAGATGTTGACATCAAGTGCTATCCTGAATTTCTTTCCACCTTCTTCTTCCTTTTCCTCTCCTCCTCCTCCTCCTCCTCCTCCCCCTCCTCCTCCTCCTCTTCTTCTTCTTCCTCTTCTCTTCTTCTTCTTCTCCTCCTCCTTCTTCACATTTATCATCTATCTATCTATCTATCTATCTATCTATCTATCTATCTATCTATCTATCTATAATGTGTGTGTGTGTGTGTGTGTGTGTGTATGTGTGTGTCTGTGTGTCTGTGTTTGTACATGCAAGAATCCTTAGAGTCCATAAGACAGTTCCAGATACCCTGGAACTTGAGTTAGAGGCAGCTGTGAGCTGTGCTGGGAACTGAATTCAGTTGCTCAAGGAAGAGCAGTATGTGCTCTTCACTGCTGAGCCATCTCTCTATCTCCCTAGCCAGAATGACATTTTAATCATCATAAAATAACACTCTAGTGGGAGTGAATGTCAGCTTACTGTGAAGATAGGCATCCACTCACACTGTTCATCTGGCAATCTTGGCATACGTATTTTCCAAGCTAAAACTAGAGGGAAGGCATGAGATTCTCTCCTGTTCTGCTACTAGCTTGCCAGTGTGCATGCTGCAATGGTTAGTGCTTATAGGATAGCATCTCCTCCTTTATTGGCAAACTGTGATTTTCATTCCTAGACTGTAGATACTTATGTTTTCCTTGGCATCGAGTCATCAATGACCAGAAGTTGGTTCCAGTTATATTTTTATGTTGTCATGTAGAAGTATGCTTCTTCTGGGCTCTGTCTGCAGAGCTCTGCTTGGCATCCTTCATGGTCACTTGAACTCACCTCCAGGGAATGTGTGTCCCTCACAGATGGCTTACTTGGCATTCCTCATGCTGTTCACTTACACAGTGTTGGTGGAGATGCAGCCCGAACCCAGTGTGCAAGAGTGGCTTGTCATCATTTACATCTTCACCAATGCCATTGAGAAGGTCAGGGAGGTGAGTGCTCCTTCTGTGTCTTCTGCGCATCTCTGGAAGAGCTGCTCTAGGCCCTGGGGATGAAAATGGACTCATGTCAAGTGTATGAAGGGGAGAGAGCATACTGATTCCAATTTTGCTATAAGAAGGTTGCTCAGGGGAAAGTTTCTGATTTCCTTCCTTTATCCTTACCAAATACTTTCTGCTGAACTTTGAAAACGGCCATTTGAAGCACAATCATATTGTGTTTATTACTCAAGGAGCAATAGGCAGTGCCTTCGATTTGTTATTGCACCCTCCAGCTGTTTGCTTCCCATGATGTAGCTTTCTTTGTGACATGGATTTTTAATTACCCAGCTTTCCCTACATATTGTCAGTTTTACCCAATAGAGTGACACATGAATGGCTAAGGTTGCATAATATGTAAGAAATACACTCACAGCATAAGGAAGTTCCTAGTAAACACCCTTGAAACCTGAAGTCGGATATCCTTCTGGGAGAAGTAGTTCAAGAGTTGAGGAAACAAAACTAAAAACATTTTCATTTCTACTTTGCCACCGGTCACTTAAAAGATACCACTCTTAATGCAATTGTAAGTATAATCCCAAATAGTTATGACTTTGACTGTCCTAGCTATGTGTGCATGTTCTGTACGCCTATACATTTGTTTTGTTCCAGGGGTAATTTGGCCAACATTCTATGCTAAGTAAGCATCTTCTTAGAAACTATACTGCATTGTCTGCTAATGAAGTTTATAGCAGAGAAACACTATCTGAATTCTACCATGATTTTTATATTTTAGGGAAAACAAGCTTACTGTTTACATTACAGTGTGTCTGCAAGGGAAGTTTCTTACTAGCCAATTCCAACATCATGTTCTTTGTGGTTTGCCAAGAGCTCACTCAGAAGCAGCCGTAGGACCAGCTCACAGGACTGCTGGGATTCTAGTCAGTATTCTTCATCCTCAGCTCGTGAAGCAGAATCATAGTGAGGCAGAGCCGCCGCAGTGCTGAGCTCTGAAATGCCCTGGTGCTGATGTAAAATTTGGTAGGAATTGGTTAACTCTTTAAATTATGGGTTAATTGATTTAAAAAGATACTATTGATGGTATTCCCTTCCAGCTATGGTCTTGGGGCTTGAACCCAGGGTCTTGTGTGTTGGAGGCAAGTGCTCTATCATTCTACTCCATTCCCAATCCTGTACCCTTCTTTAAAATTTCCTCTTTCTCCCTTTAGATATGCATTTCAGAACCAAGCAAGTTTACTCAAAAGGTGAAGATGTGGCTGAGTGAATACTGGAACCTCATAGAAACTGTGGCTATTGGCCTCTTTTCCATTGGTTTTGGCCTACGGTGGGGACACCCCCCTTTGCATACTGCAGGAAGACTCATCTACTGCATAGACATCATATTCTGGTTCTCTCGGCTCATGGACTTCTTTGCTGTGAATCAACATGCAGGTCCGTATGTGACCATGATTGCAAAAATGGTATGTAAGTCTCATTTTATACATGAATGTCCCCTTTCGGTGGCTCCACTGTCATGTTTCATAACTCATACTTTAACTTTCTCTCCTATGATGTTTGCATGTATACACATTTGTTTGTGCATGTCCTCACCTGTGTTTGCCTGTGTAGAGGGCAGAACTCAGTGTTCAGTGTTTTCCACTATTGCACTTGGCTTAGTTATTTTTCTGTAGCTATGAAGAGACAACATGACCAAGGCAACTTATAAAAAGAAATAATTTAATTTGAGGCCTCATGCTTCCAGGGGATTAGAGTCCATGGCCATCATGGTGGGGAGCATGGCAACAGGTAGGCAGGCATGGCATTGGAGCAGTAGCTGAGAGCTGACATATGATCCACAAGCATCAGGCAGACAGAAAACTAACTATGGTATGGACTTTGAAACCCCAAAGCCCACTCCCAATGGCACACCTCCTCCGTCAAGGTCACATCTCCCAATCCTTCCAAAACAGTTCCACTGACAGGGGACCAAGCATTCAAATATGTGAGCCTATAGTGGCTATTCTCATTCAAAATGCCATCACTCTCTACCTCAGTTTTTGAAACAGATGCTACTTACTGAACTTGAAGCTCACTGTTTAATCTAAGCTGGCCGGCTAGGGAATTCCCAGAACCCATGCTATGCCTGGCTTTTAAATGCTTTCTGGGAATCTAGTCTCAGGTCCAGCAAGCATTTTAACACTGAGCCATCTCCTTAGCACACTAGTTAAATGTTGAAATTGTTTCTAGAGGCATATTGACTCATTTCTGGCTAACCATAAACTTGTATGTAAAATAGGCCTGGACGGCACACTAGGTAGTTAATAGGAATGCTTAGTTTAGCCTTTTGTGAGGACAGGCCATATGAGATTGAGTCACACTGGTCCTTGATTTGTGTAAGGCTACCACCAAGAATGTTTCTCTGAAAGTGCTAACTCATTCTTTTGTCACTCACTCTCTCTTACTCTTAAGTAGTACTCACTGTGCACCACACACTGGACTAGGTGTTTTGTATATATTAACTCACAATGTTTGTAGCAACTTAATGAAATAAGTAGTATCATCCACTTTTTATGTACAAGGAAGTGGAAATTAAGTAAGTCCCTCATGAACAGATATCGGGGATCCAGGCTCCCACAGTGGGTGGCCTGACTTTAGTCTATGCACTGAGCTTGCTGAACATTATGCCAGGTTTTACAATCTGGAATTTTGAAAGTACCCAAAGATCTGCCCTCTAGACGTACAACATGAAGATTCTATTGGCATTTGTTTCTAGAATACAAGGAAAAGTCATGTTCTGGAGGGTCAGGGGTAGTGCAGAAAGGGGAAGACAGAGGGAGAAGGACCTGCAGAGCCTCAAGATGGACCTTGCTGCTTCTGCTTCCCTCTCTCCCCACTCCCCTCTTACCTTCCTCCTCCTCTTTCTCCTTCTGGCCAGACTGGGGATTGAACCTAGGGCCTCATGCATGTGAGACTAACACTCCACTGCTGAGCTCCAGCCCAACTCTCAGGTTTTCTTTTTCTTCACCACTTTTCTCTTCAACCATAAACGCATCCTCTGATTTTGGTAGTGTCACATCTCTTAGAGGAACCATGTGAGGTAACTAGTACATCTCAGTGACTTGGCACAAGGTCTTTTCTCCCTGAAGCCAGGTATCGTAGGTTTTCTAACTGCTGACTCCAGGATGCAGAATTTCTCCTTTGTGGTGTAGCCCTGCCACTTAGCCCTTTCCGGGGGCTCCTTTGGCAGCAAGACAAGGGTAATAGTTGAGTTTAGCACTGTTTAATAGCCCAGATAAAGTTACTCTTGTCACTCTCCAGACTATTGGCTACTTGGATCTTGTAGTCACTACGTAATAAGATGAGAAATGTGAAGAAAGTGGAAACGTTGGTCACTTCCAAGTCTGCCTCACTGAACAAGTGGGTTGAGCTGATATATTTTACAAGATGGAGGAAAACTGGTGTAATCAATTCTCAAGATACTACACGGCTCTGGGAGTTCTGGGAGATAATTCTGGGAATAGTCATTGGAATAATTTGAATATACCTTGTCTTTTTAAAATATTTTCTAACCAACTCTTTGATTTAATTGATCAAAAGTTGGGTACTAGCCAGTCCCCCCCCCAAAAAAAAACCCAGCTAATATTTGATGGCTGCTTATAGAAAAAGTCTCTGTTTGTAATTTCTGCATATCATGTGACTCCGTAGATGTCATTGTGTAAAGGATATACTGTGCAGAGAAAAGAAAATAACTTAGCCCGAGAGAACTCAGCTGTTTTGGATGGAGGCATTTCAGCCTCTGACTAGACTGTCCAGCTATCTATAAGTGTGTAGTGACAACTGCTAGGGATTGATGTGTGGTAAATTCTGGTTGTGCTGTGCTGTTTTGCAGGCAGCAAACATGTTCTACATTGTGATCATGATGGCCATTGTCCTGCTGAGCTTTGGTGTGGCGCGAAAAGCCATCCTCTCACCCAACGAGCCTCCTTCATGGCGCCTGGCTCGAGATATTGTATTCGAGCCATATTGGATGATGTATGGAGAAGTCTATGCTTCAGAGATAGATGGTACATATGGGATTTGCCCTCATGCAGAAACAGAACACTTGTAGTTACTCAGAGCAAAAATGAATGTGGAAAGTATTCACGAGAATCTTTTAAATGTATGAAGTGTGTGGCATTCTATGAAGTTAAGGGGCCAGATATTTGCAGAGGGCCCCAGGGCTGTGATTTATCTTATCCTACTCTTGAATTCTTTGTTTGTAGTTTGCGAAAGTGAAACTACTTGCCCTCCGGGTTCTTTTCTGACTCCATTCCTGCAAGCTGTCTACCTCTTTGTTCAGTACATCATCATGGTGAACCTGCTGATTGCCTGCTTCAAGTAGGTAACTTTCATTAACTAAGATCATTTTGTTTACCAAACTATGGGAGCAGCTGTATTAAGTATATTCCTATGCATGTTGCATATATGATCTTTGTTTACATGTGTCCCATGACATATTACTGTGCCTTTAAAGCAAGGACATGAAATTATTGGTAGGAAAGAAGTCAAATTCTTAGACCATAAAATAGTGGAGGTCATAACGGAAGTGTGGAAGAAGAGATCTGAGCTGTCACTGTGTAGTTGGAGTCCTGTAGAATGAGGGTTGGAACTGATGGCTCCCTTAAGGGCTCCATCTATGTGGGCTTTCCCCACATGGCCCCTGTCTGTCCCACTTCTGCCCAGTCTCCCTTTCTGGTTCAACTTCTCCATTTCATATTAAAAAGATATTGGGCCTAGACCTTTGGCCTTTTCCTTTATCTGTTTCCTTTATCATGTTCGTGTTCAGTTTTCTCTGTATCTAGGAAATCCCATTTCTTTGTCCAGCTTTGCCAACACTCCAGGCTTATCCATGCACTGACCCTCCCAGTGACAAACTCTTGAGTTCCCCTCTTTCCCAACATAGACTGGTTCCATTTACAGTTTTCCACAATGTGTAGGGAAGAAGAGGAGCTTCTCTGGGAAGTCCAACCCACAGTCATTTCCCTCCTCCCCACCTTCTTCTCTTCCTTTTCCTCTCCTTATGCCCCCCCCCCATTCTCAATATAAAGAACAACACCCTGAGAAACAAACAAGTGTGACATCTCAGATCTCACTACTTATCTAGGGGAACCCTGTGAGATAGAGTTCTTACCATTAGAGACCCTGAAATACCTTGTAAATGTCACCACCTGCTGGTGAACAGGCTGAAGTCACCATGAATAGAAGACATGAAATTGGGACTAGGCTGGAGGGCTTGCAGAACTGCAGACTAATGGCCTCCTCACACTTTCCCGTTCCATAGTGTTGAGATAGAGGCCAAGAACGTGCATGATCTCATGCACCCAGGTGATGCTGAGTCCAAGAATGTCCATGTCTGCTGTGCTCAGGTGATCTGGCATAGAGCCTAAGAATGTCCATGTCCCCATGTATTCAGGTGATACCGAGGCTATGAGCTCAGTGATCAAGCTGGGAACCAGGGTTCTAACCCAGCCCCATGTCAATCACCCACTTCAAGGGCACTGGGACATGCCCCTCTCAGTCTTATCCTGATCTGGTTCTTTCAAGGATAGTCATGGCTTCTCCCAATCATTGGTCAGGGTTTGGTTACCAATGTTTTATTTTATGTGATTTTTTTGGTTACCGATGTTTTTATTAGCTAAATTTGGCTCACATTCTACTCTACCATTTTTTTTCACTGAA